>VXAC01004963.1:321570-400495 GCA_013399225.1 Rhipidura dahli
TTTTGAATAAGGCTTGAATTTTAATGACCTCCAATAAACCTGCCATCCATGTACTGGAAATTCCTCAAAATTTCCACCCCTGCCTAAGGCAAGCTCCACTGGAGTTAGGCAGTGCTGATTTACACCAGCTGAGGTGCCTTATTTTATTTTATTTTATTTTTATGGGGTTTTTTTGTCCTCAGTTATAAAACTTTTACTAGCTGGAAGAGATCACATTCCATTCAGGAGCTCACTTTATGTCCTTCAGATAGGAAATCATCACCTTGGCGCAGACAAGTTTCAGCATTTCAGCATTGAGAAAAGGGGGAGCAGGGAAGGGGAACAGATTTAACCTCCTGACTGCAGAACTTCACACAGCCAGGGAAATGCCTCCAGGAGAAGCAGGCAGAGGGAGCCTGCTCCATAGGGAACATCTGGAAATGGAGTCGTGCACATTGCTGTTCTTCATCCTCCCAGAGCTGCAGGGCAATTATGGCCCAGAAGAGGACTCCTGCTCTGACTGAGCTCTCCCCAGCCTCTGCAGCCTCCTCCTTTCACACAGGATTGCCCTGATGACCAGGGGCATTTCCCAGGATAAGGCTGCCTGAACACGTAACACGATCCCAGGATCTGTCATCCTCTCTTGGGTAATCAGCCACTTCTCTCTACCCCTATTTTTTAATGAGGAAATGATCCTTCTCTTCTGCTTTTAATGCAGTTTGTCTTCTTGAATGTATGGAAAGGCTGTGTATCTCTGAGCCACCGCTGAGTGATTCTATCAGTTGGGTTTATCTTAAAATTATTCTGCACTTTTGTGGTTTCTAAGGCAACCACACTTTTTGAATGAACTGAGGAGTAAATGAAGGTATCCAAAATATGTGACAGATCAACCCACATGATGTGCCTCTGATATACTGAGTTACATGCATGTAGCAATTCAACTCTTTTAACATTTCAGGCTAAATCATATCTTGAGCTCTGACAGAACCTGATTGATTTCTATCAGCCACAAATCTGATTCTTGCTGATATGGGACATGGTGTTGGTATGGCCAGACAGGTGAGGATTGTGAAAGGCAAAGGTGGTCCCTAAAGACTTCAGTAGGTTCTGGCAGTTTCCATTTGAAAAGAGCTAATAGGAAAAATACTAAGAATGTTATCATGAGCATTGCTATATGTGCAATTAAAGGATAACAGTGTTTATTTTTATTTTCTAAATATTTAAACTCATCAGGAATCAAGGTACTGGAATTCTGAACTTTCCAGTCTTCTTCTCTATAAGGGTTTCTTCTCACTGCAGAAACAGGACTTTCTATGTCTTTTAAAGATAAGTGATTTTCCCAGTGCAGATCAGTACAGAACTACAGAAATCACTCTTACACTGAGGACAGCAGCACCACTAACAAAACTGTAAGTAATGCAGCAGCAAGAGGATTTTCCCTATATCTGGCAACATGTGAACGTGGAGCAGCAGCCTGCAAGCTTGGAGAGGGATGGTTCTTGGAGTCAAGGTGCAGCTCAAGTCACCTCACTTGCATCCAGCCTTTTCTCTTGCAGAATTTACAAAATGCTTGGAAGGCTGGATGGTTTGGGGGACTTCCAAAATTGCTGCTCTGAAAGCCCTGCCCATTGCACACGTCAGTCATGTACAGCTGGGGGAACTGATTGACAGCTCCAAGGATGACTGATAGGACAAGGAATGAGTGAAATATGGCTTCCATTTTTTTTTTTTTTCTTTTTCTCCCCAGAGCCTCTCATTTGGACTTGTGGGGGTATTTTGACATTTCCATATTAGTGCAAGCCTGAACCATGTGTGTCTTCCTTCAGACCAAATAGTTAAAGGAGACTACTTAAAATGCTAGATCTGCAGTACAGCAATGCAGCATAATATGTACTTTCAATTATTGTGCACACCTCTCTGGCAAGGAAAACTTCTGATGCAGACTTTCATCTCACTTCATTTTTATGTGGTTCAGCCCTGGCATTTCTAAATTCCTGCTCATCCCCCCCAAAGTAAAATATTTGTTTAATAGATTTTGCATTGCTCTTGCATTTCCATTTTTAGCACATGCAGATGTGCTCTCTCTGATGGAACCTTTCATTTTGCTAAATGGGGAGAAGGATTTTTGCACACACCAATTGAGCTGCAATTAGGATTATTACAAGAAATAGATCCAAGGAAGGTTCTTGTGTAGCTTGGTCTGAGGTTCCTTGGCAGCAGACAGAGGAGATAAAAAATTGAAGATATTTCTTTATAATATTCTCTTTTTCTTGTATGTAATTTCTTGTTGGGCCTTGACTTCCCCCAAGCCTCCCTGAGCACCCCAAGTTCTCTTCCCAGGAAAGCAGGAGGGTGTAACTGTAGAGATCCCAAGGGCCTTCTGGTGATGCCATCAGAGCAGAACAGGACTCTTGAACAATGTGCTTGAGATATGCCATCAGCAGTTCTCCTCAGAGCAGCCAAACATTACTTTGCCTTTGATTTCAGCTCTGTTCTTGATTTCTGCTAAACAAAAACGGAGGCTATGCCCACCAAAACTCTGGCATTTCAGCTGTCTTCATTCTGCCTTTGCCCCGAGTTAAAACAGAGAAAAGCAATTCCGTTTCCAAACCCAAGCATTCATTTTCCTTAATCTGAAGTCAACAGCAATTTATGAACATATTCTGTGACAACCTTGCAGGGTTTTCACAAAAAGCTGGTTAACTCTTGCTGAGTGAGCCAGTCTGCAAAATTGCAGCAATTTTGTGAGGCACCAATGTGGCAACAGTCGCTGGGTGAATGCAGCCCAGCACCTCCAGTTGATGTAATTTTCAGGAATCCAAAATGTCCCAGTCTCAGAAATGGAAGCAGAGCCTGATCTGCTGAACTCAGTCAGGAAGTGAGAGGGACAGTGGGCTTGGACCTCATGTCTGCACCAGCAAAGCCTGGATGCTGGGGAGCTGGGGATGCTTGCCATTAGGGAATTCACTCTGCCCCTCACGCAAGCCATGAAAACAATCCTTAGTGAGGGGGCAGGAGGAATCCCTTTAACTCCTAGAACTTGAGGAAAAACATTTTTATGTGGGAGGGTTATTTTAAAAGCCTCCAACCTGTTTTTCTAAGGGAGCAGTCACCAGCTTTCCTAAAATGTTTAGACAGTCTAAGAACTGAAAGGTCTGAAGAGCTTCTCTCTGCCAAGCAAACTTAGGAGACAGCATTTCTTTATGGAGGTTTAACAATGGGTGGTAAACATGGAAAAATGTCTCTTCCCTCACACTGCAACATGACACATCATGTATAGCTTGTCAGGAAACAATGTCTGAGTTATGTTTGCTGCCAGGTATTACTCCAGGAGGAGCACCTGACACGGGATATCTTTTTTTCAGGGAGTGAGTGGGTGGGGTTATCCACACCAGTGCAGGTATTTGGGGATTAGCTGCACATCATTCAGCAGAACTTGGAGCATCACTTAACAGAAACTCAAACAGTGACTGCTGTGTGCAGCACATGCTTCTCTGGCTTTCTTTAAGGAAGTCACGTGAATTACCCCAAACATCCCCCAAACCACTCCTCTAGAAATGCCAGTGGATCCTCACAGAGACAGTCAGGAAACTGAGTTAGCTCAGCATCTTCTTAGAAGGCAGGGTAATTGCTGAATGTAAAGCTTTGGATTTCTGTTGATTGAGATAGTTGGGAGAGGAAGGAAACTGATAGCAGCATGATCTTCACAGCCTGTTTTCCTGTTGGAAATAAATTGAATATCCCCCACACACCACCCATATGTGCAGGTCTAGGGCTATGACAAAGAGATTTGCACCGCTAGGATAATTTCCCTTTAGCTGATACATGTTACTGTATTTACATATAGTTATATATACACATATAACTAAGGACAGCCAGATCACTGAATTATAATACTAATAAAAATACTAAAAAATAAAATACTAATTCTTCTACAGCTGAAAGCATTCTATTCTGCAGACCTGGCCTCCTTAGCAGTCAGTTGAAGGCCAGATGATAAAAGTTTGGGTATGGCAGTGTGGTATTCTGTGTTTTGACAATCTTTCTCTCTAGCAAAATAAAATAATTCTGCTGTTATGTGGAGCCCAGATAAAACTGACAGCATGTGCCAGTGTGAAATTTTATCGGGTGAAATGCCTTCCCTGGTGGTGCTGGTAGCACTATCTTCCCTGCCAATCCTGCTGTGCTTGTGTGGCAATACTTATTGCTAAAATGAATTCTGGGAGCACAAACTGCCTGCTCCCTCTGAGCACCTCTTCATTCAATATTTGTAATGATCAAGTCTCCTCCCAAGCTCCTCCTCAAGCCCCTGGATGTACTGAGCTCCACAGGTCTGGTTCTCCAGCTTCTGTATCATTTGTGTGATTCCCATTTGAACTCTTTCCCATTTCCAGATATGTTTGGAGCTCCAAACTAGGCACAGTTTTGCTGCTGTGATCTCGCTGTGGCTCCCCACTGAGGCAGGATCACTTGCCCAGCTCTAACTTGATACCTCCCTTCTCACACCCTGAGAGGACACACCTGCCCTTTCAGCTGCAGCTTTGCATTGAGAGCTCATTTTGAAGCTGTTATCTCCACTGACTTTTTCAGTCTCGCTCAGGGTCACGTTTTTCCAAGACAGTATCTTCCATCTTACAGCTGTAATCTGCCCTCCAGGTTCCCAGATGTATCACCTTGCATTTGGCTCTATTAAATGCAGCCACACTGAATCACAATCGTTGGACCAGGAGATTCGGCTCACTCTGTAATAGTAACCAGACTTGGTGATGTCTGCTGAAACCTTATCAGTAAGAATTGTATATCACATGACCCATGTTGTGGGTAAAAATCTTTAAATCAATATTTAAAAAAACCCAACAAATTCTGCAGTTCACACCACGGGGGGATACTTCCACATTTTTTCCGTGCATCTTGGGTATTCCTCCCTTAGAAATTGAACCCATCACAAAGGTGGTTTCAAGCTATAGAATCACATATATGTGATTCCTCTTAGGAGAAATTTTAACTGAAAATGTCACTTACAGTCAAAGAATTCATTAATAATTTCATTAACAAACTGTCAGTCTGCCCCATAATCCTTCTACCCATCTCTTTAAACCTCAAAAATATCTCCCAGACAGGTTTTCTAACTCTTTACCTTTGTTGAAATTAGGTTAATACATACATTGGTATGAATTATGTCCTTGGCACTAATTATTTGTTACTAAAATACCAAACAAACTGTTGCATTACTTTTCTGGAACTGCTTGTCAACCAACCTCTGTACAGTTTTGTTTCCTAAAGAAAAGTTTCATTTAGTCAGACCTGGACATCATTCCTCACCAGCAATAATTGAAGTTATGAGTCAATTTGAACTAAATTTCCTGGCAAGACTAAGATTCCAGAGAACTCACTTAGCAGTGAGTTTTGAAAACAAATTCCAACAAAAAGAGTGGAAGAAGGAGGCTCAACACAATGTCCATTGTTCAGCCAAGCCTCCTGGATCCCAGGCTCCTCATCTTGGAGAAGACCCAGGGAAAGCTGACTCTGTAAGTGTCAGGGCACTGATGGAGCCACAGCTCAATGTGCTGCTTGTCCCTTTGTCTCTCTCCACAGTTTTCTAATGTTGGACTGAGTTTAACGTGGCACTTCTCAACCAGCTCTGTTCACACTGACCTCAGTGTGTCACACACTCTTGTTGCAAAAGTGTCTATTTTTGGTAGGTGCCATGTCCCATCCTTATTTCTAGTCCAATGCTATTAGCAAGTGGCATCTTACTCCTGTTTCCCACACGCTGAACAGACATAGCTGCAGATAATTCCTGCCTTTTTCTACATATTTATTTAGCACTTCTCTGTTCCAGTCTAGTAATGATCATATGTATGACCTACAGTTTGTGTGTTCTTCATAAGCTTTTCTTAAAATTCTTATATTCAGCTCTTTTGGCCACAGATATTTCAGGAATTCTATCGGCTTCACTGAGCAGTAGACTAAGTATTTAAGATTACAGCTTTGATTTCACCTTATCTTGTTTCCATCTGCTGTACACACACTTTATATCATGATGATGCATCTACTTGCAGTATGTACAGCTGCAATACTGACATTAATGAGGGCTCCAAGATAGCATCTTTATTATAATAAGCTGTTAATACAGCCCTAAAATGCTGCTGCTTGTGGTTCTGACTCAATATGAAGCAGCTGGCAGCGATGTCAATTGTCATTCTGAATATATTAATATACAAGAAAATGAGAATTTATTAATATGAAGCAATGTGTAGAGGCTAAAGCAGGCAAACAGGCCCAGAGCTGCAGCTGACCTGGGCAGCAGCTTGCAGAGAGCAGCACCCCACATGCACCTGATGAAACAAGGGCAAGATTTTTTCATTGTGATTTGGATGGAACCTGAAGATATGAATTCTGCCTGGCAGGTACAGTTGTCTTCACCACAGCTCCCAACTCCCCAAATCCTGCTTTTTGATGATCTTTCTGAATAGAATTCTACTGCATAGGAATCTGAAGAATAACACAGGAAAACATTGTCCCTATTTTGCAAGAAGACATTAAAGAAAAGTAATAGTAGCCAAGCCCAGACCCTGACTATAATTGTTAGACAGCTCTAGCCTCTCTGAAATGTGCTCCTCTAAGTGCAGCACCCTGCTGCAGATACAGCTATGCCTGAAGGCCACATATTCTGTATTAATTCTATTAATGTTAAAAATTAACATTAATTTAATTAATGCATCAGCCGACTTCTGATCTTAAATTGGTATCAGGTAGCAAGCACAGGAAGTGCAGGTGTACTTGTGATATTTGTCATGTGTTGTTGTCTTCTCTTTCACCTGGTCCTGGTGAGGGACTGTCAGTGGGGCAACCCATCCAGCAGCCTGTGAATGACAGCAGAGCATGTTGCACAGAAATGCTGATATTTGAGACAGGCCCATCTTCCCATCCCAGCCTGACAACCACTGTCCACCTGGTGACAGTTCGGAAGAAAAATGAAGGTGAAAAATCAGAGCCAGAGGAACAGAGAGGGGTAAAGCTGAAGATGATTCGGGAGGGGAAAGCAGCCCCTCCACAGATTGTGTTTGCCCTTGCTCGCCTCGTGAATGGGGACTAAGTTGAGGTTACACAGAGATGTTAAAAAGATGAGGCACAGCACAAGAGGAAGTGGTGCCAGGATGAAAGGCTTGCTGAGATCAAATGAGAGAAATGAGGACTCAAAGGGTCAGTCCTCCCTCTTATGCTTGCAAGCTGGGGCATTGGCTGTGCAGGAACCAGGGCTGACAAAGCAGAAGGACAGACAGGGCTGCAGAGCCTCATCCTTCCCTCTGCTGCTCCAGGGCTCCGTGCCCGACACCCCCAGAGAGCACAAAGCTGGGAGCAAAGGAGCAGAGGCTCCTCTGAGCCAACTGTGCAGCAGCACTTAACCCCCACGGCGTGGGTCACAAACCTGAGATTACATCCTTGCTCCCCAAGGCCTGGGAACACTTTGGGAAGATTTTAAGAACTCAGTGTTTAACCATTTATTTAGCAGCAAAGAAAAGAAAGGATGGGCTTTGCGCTGTCTGGGCAAACATTTCTCTGTGAAATAGGAATGCCCATGAGTGGGTTCTTCACTGGAAATCCTGTGGAATTCCAAATGTTTTTCACTCTCTGGTGAAAGCTGGAAAAGCAGCAAGGTGGTGATAGCCAAAAACATCCCAGGAAATATTTGGAAGCTGTGTAAAACTCCCACAGTGCTAAGGGATGTAACCAGTCCTGCAATAAGGCCACGTGCAAAGCTGCACAGTGATTATGTATAACCACTGTGAGGTGAAATCCATATCCTCTAGTAAATTCCTCTTTCTGCAGACCTTGGTCTAAAGTGATTAAGGAGAACAACTAATGCCTCTCAAAAGTGTATCTACAACTTGAAATGGGAAGATTTTGAGGTTAAAAGCCACACTGAATTTAATGTGACTATTCTGTTCAGCTCTGCACTCCATACACATGGTAGCCACAGAGCTGGTCCATTAGCAGAATTCTAACCATTACAGTAGTAAGGGAAGATAATGCGTAAATGTAAGTAATATCCCTGAGTAACTTCAGTATTAGGGGTTTTTTTCCCAGTCCAATAATATCTGCACCCTTTCTGCCCATTAAATATGGAAAAACAAATTCCTTATTTGCTTACACTGTGCAGTGCACCACGGTACAGAGGCTTCAGAGGTGGTGCTAATGAAAACCAGAGGCACCAGTCAGCCCAGAGGTGCAACTGGGCAGGTGAGCCTGGGCTCACTCACACCACCCAACACTGCACTGGTGTGGTCACACTGATAATGGGCTCTGAGCTGGTGCCTCTGCAGTCTGAGCAGAAATGGATGGAAGGGTGCTCTGAGCACGCTGGAGGATGTCTCAGAAAGCTCAGGTTTGCACTGTGTGGGCAGAGCCTTTGTAGCAGCTCCTGTAGGGTCTTCTTCCCACTGGACTTTGTGGTTAAAAACCTCAGCACCATGAAAAGTCCTTGTGTTCAGTAGGAAAGGAAAAAGAGGAATCTTACAAGAAAAATATGATTTTTCAATAAATATATGTTTTAGGGTTTTTTTAAATGTGCTGATGGAAATTACTTACTTTCATTAAAGTATGTTGTGTATTAAGCCAGGCTGTTCACCATGACTTCAGATTTAGCAAAGGTGATCTGCTACAGAAGTGGGGTTTTACTCATCAAAATTACATTAATTTGAAATTAAATGCTCTTAAGAATAGGTTTTGAGATTAAATATTGATCCTATTACAGAAAGTGTGTGTAAACACAATCTGTAATGCTGAATGATATCCTGTAAAAGAAGAAATTGTTTCCATTTGTTTTCACACGGTTTTCAGTTGAAACCACACCCCTGTGGTCCAAAAACTCTGAGAACACCTCCAAAGCAGCACTTAATGTGTGTGTATGTGCATTAATGAATTTCTGTTCTCAGTGAAAGAGGACTGCATGTCTCAGCACTCTGAATAAGAACAGAGCATTCAATCCCTCTCCATAGCAAATTCAGCCTTCAACAAGTTAGTTCTTCCAGGGATGGCAGTGATGCAAAACTGCTTTGCAAATGTTTTTCTGGGTTTTGTTGCTAGGTGATGACTTGGAAAACTTTGCTATTCCTGCTGAGAGGTTTAAAAAAAACAGGCCTCACATTAAAGAGTACAAAAAATAGGCCATCTTGCTCCGTAACTCCCATTTCCTAACTCCTGGAGTCTGCACCTTGTGTGCCTTCTACACTCTCACATGCCCCTCTCTCCCCCTGCCTTGGATCTGCTTGCCAGAAATTGGAGGCCCAAAAAAACACTTCTATTACAGTGGAAGAAAGGGAGAGATCGTTCGTCTTTCTATGCCTGACCAAAATAAGCAATTCTGCAAGTGTGCACTGATTTACACTGGCCTTTCCTTTCCAATTACATTTTACCAGTTTTTAATTTTATTAATCCTGGATGAGCAGATTAATTCCTGGTGACATGGTTGCCATTTCTTTCCCATAGAAAGAAACAAGAAAGGCTTGGAGATGACTCCACAGTTGTTTGCTGAATCCTGTACCTGGTCTGGATGCAAAATCCTTTGATGAAGTGGTACATGGGTAATTGATGAGGAAAAGATGCAGAGGTGACACAGAGGGTGGGAGGTCAAAGAGTTGTTCATTGGGATATTTCCAAACTACGCCCATTGGTGGGGGAAAATAAGGTTTATTTATTCAATTCATTATTGATATTTGTGTCTCTTGGTGCATTTTTGATATGATTTATCCAATATTCCAGAGACATGGACTTGAACTAGTACATGGCTGAACACAGTATGCTCAGAAACAATTAGACACTGCTGCTCTCCTTGAAAGCTATTTCTGTAATCTAAAGTCTGGTACTATAAACTGAATATAGGAAAAAGCATTTTTTATATATTAGGTCTGGACCAGGATATCAAAAATTGTTAAAAGTTATCAAAGACAGAGGAGCAAACACCTATTTTCAGTAGCCAGAAAATAATGATCACTGACCTTTATAGCCTCAATTTGCAATCTGGCTCATCTGGAGTTTAATCCCCTTTCATCAGGTTGGCCAAGTAAGAAGACCCCAAATCTCATCTCCAGCAAAGTTCTTGGCATTTGGCAACATTTGGTCTCTTAAAGTGATAGCATTTCTTGAGTGTAACTGGCACTGTACAACTCTATTGAAAGACATAAAGCCAAGAATTTCAGGCCCTAATCCTGTAAATCCTTGCATTTTCTTTTAAAACCCATTCGCGTGAAAAACTCCCTTGGCTTCGGGGACGCCACTGACATTCAGGACTTTCGGCGCGTGAGAATTTCTGTGTGATCGGGGTCTAAAGGCAGGAGGACCAACAAGCCCCAGGGTCTGACTCAAGTTTCCACCACCCATTTCTGGGAGGCTTTTGTTGGGTGTGGGTTTGGCTCTGCCCTGGGACTGGTGTCTCTCCCTGTGCAGCCTCCCCAGCAGCCCCGAGCGCTCGCAGTTAACACTTCATCAGTTCTGGTGCGATGATAGGAGTTGTGTTCCCTCCCATCACCAGGCAGTAACTTAGGTTGGGGTGGGAAAGAGGCACTTGCTTCCGAGCCCAGGAAGCACAGGAGCAAGTGGCACAGACGTTGTCCAAAGAGATTGCTTCATTTCTGGCTGTTTTTTTTTTTTCTTTAACAGACTTAAGTAATTGGGAATGTAATCGGTGACAGGTGAATTAGCTTCTTTCCAGCCTTCATTATACAGAGTGGATGGCAACTCTACTCTCAAAGATTGAGATGCATTTATTATCTAATTATGTATTCAGTGCCAGGAGAAGAATTATTCATTGCAGCACTGCTGTTGTTTGCAGAATACTTCACAAGAAGGGAAGAGGGAGCTGGATACCATGTAGAGAGGGGACATTTTGTGGTTGGTGGTGTTTAATACCTGTTCACTAGTGAGTTTTATATGTGGATTATAGATCTCTTCAGCTAAGGCTAAAGTTTTTCAAAGTTACCAGTTAAAATCAATTCTTTGTGTTCAGAACAGCTTAGAGTGAGTTTGCGCCACATTGTGAATCTGCTGGTCCTTGGCCTTGCTGATGTCAAGGCAAATTCTCACCAGCATTTGAAATTTCATTTTGTTCTTGTCACCCATCTGCAAGAAAAATATTGTGGATCCGTCACTGGTTTTGGGACAGAGCCAAATTATCATTGGGAGCTTGCTCCAGTCTACTTGGTACATACTAATGTGCTTTAAACAAGTTTAAAGTTGGGGGTTTGGGTTTTTTAATATATGTCTGTTAATGGTCTGGAATTCTATGGAAAGGGTAATGCTAATCTTTGAGGTCCAAAAATTATCCAGTAGCTTCAAAGAAAGGGAAAACCACAAAACAGCTTCTTACTCAGCATCATTCAACCTCAGTACAAGAGTTTAGGGGCATCAGCCACTGTGGAAGATAACACAGCAAGGGAAACAGTGTCGAGTAGGCAAGAAAGGAAAGGGGACTCCAGTTCTGCTTTCTGGTATTTTGAAACAACAGTGGAAAATGTGTTAGTTTAGTCAAATGAAAGCAATTTGCAGTAGTGCAGTGCCTAGTGGGAGTAGTTCACTTACACACCAGCACTGTAAAAGATGCTGTTTAAAGGACTCTTGGAGGTCAGGGAGCACTGTCACCAGTGTCTGTGGGCATCTTTTCCCAGCCTGGTAGAGGGTTTGTGCCAGGCTGAGGTGGCACAGTGGGAATTAATACCATGTTTTCCACTGTCTGTTTTCCTGTGGGACCAAAGGGTTACAAAAGTATGATGTCCATGTCCATCTGAGTGTGTGATGAGGACCTTTTAACTTATTTGCTGATTTCACCTAAACTCAACAAAATCTCAAAGGTCAGTTGAGTTCCTACAGGTTTCAAGAGATTTTCAATTAGTCTTGAGGCAGAGCCCTACACTGTAGAAAATTAATTTAGGAGAGGGGAGAAAGCCCATATAAAGACCAATTATGTCAAATACTTCTACTGAAACTTCATCCTCAGACACTAAAGGCAATGATGAGAGGTAAATGTGTAGGAAACCAAACTTCATTAGCTTCATTAACTTGCAGAACTTTTAGTTTTACTTAGAGGGTTAAACAGCCATAGAAGAAGTGTGCTTGCAGAAAGGGCAGCATCTGGCACATGGGTGGGAATGGTGGATCCTGGCTCCAGCAGACCTGTTACCAGACCAGCCACATTCAGAAATCTGCCCTCAAATGGAGACAGTTATGGAGCATGGTGCAATTGTCCAAATACTTGGAAATTTGGGCCCTTACAGCAAAGAAAAAAAAGTCTGGATAGCTGAGCTAGCTGAGCTGAGCTAATGATTGGTTTGATTTTCATTATGACTGATAACTTTGTATTAAATGCCAGGAGTAGTCTGTGAAAACTCCCTTGAAAGATGTGTCTTGGATCAAACAAATTATTTGAAGTCAATTAGTTAAAGTGAACAAAGTCTCCAGGGCAGACTGTAAAATAAGGGCCACATGCTGCAGGCCTTTTGCAAGGGAAAAAACCAAACAAACAAAACAAAAAGCCCCAAACAACGAAACAAACCAAGAAAAACTAAAGACTGAAGCCAGTTTAAAAGTCGAATGCTTTGCTCTGGGTTTTAGCTGTGTGAGCCCAGGGTAACCTGTAGCAGAAACAGGACCTGTCCATTTCCCAAATTTGTATTTCTGACAAGCAGCCAGTAGCAGAGAGGAGCCCCTCAGTGACAGGAGTGAACCTGGGAATCAAGGAAACATCCCTACAGGTCGAGGAGGTGATGAATTCCCAGGGTTTCCATCAAAAGGATCATCTGCAGAGCTGTACCCATTGATGGGATGTGGCAAAATCACCTTGGGAGGCCTCAACTTGGCCCAGCAGGGATTCATCCATGCTCTGCATCAGCCAGATCCAGGCCAGAAGCTTTGTTAGAGAGGCAGAAAGCAGCAAGCCACGATGGGGAGCAAGGGGAAGGTGATCAAGCCATGAGAGTGTGGACAAGCAGCTGCTAGGTCTGCTCTGGGCAGCCTAGAGCAGGACCCAAAATATAAACAGAGAAAGCCTGCAGTAAAATGCTTGTCAGTGCTGCTGGAGAAGGTAAAAGTACAAATATTATACAATGTTTTGAGAGGGTGATGCCTGACTGCAGAAAAACCTCCATTTCCATTTAGGAACTAGGTCGAGGAGGTGCTGCTGGCAGCCACTGTCAGTCACAGGGAGCATTGTTGCTGATACTCATATTTGCAGTCAGTATGCACTCTGGACCTATTTTCTTTTAATAGTTTCCACATTCAAAAATTGAGGTTTCTATCACACTGAAAGTAATCACAGGTGGAAACAAATTTTTCAAGTCATTTTTTCAAATAGTTTCAGCAGATGAAAGAATTGGAGTGAAATCGCTGATGCCTTTGGTGTGAGCTCTGTCACTGAGCTGGTAATTGAAGGAAGAGACTATTGGCAAAGTATTTCAAGGCTTATCCTTCATACTTTGTTTTTTCCTACAACTAATCAAACAGAATTTTATTTTTATTTCAGTTCAGAGCAGAAGCAGCCAAACTGATTATATCCCTCTGTATAAAATACAAGTGGTTTTTTTCTTTTTTTTCCCCCACTTGTCAAGAAAGGAAGAATTCAATGGTTTTGTTCTGTCCTTTTCTAGGCAGGTTTTGGTTCAGCAGCCAGGAGAGGATGTGTCTCCATCTCTCCAGATGTGTACACACAGATGGAGCTTGCTGGGGGCTGGAGTGAGTGTGGAACTCCAATCCCACGGGGCTGGGCTGGCCTGAGCACAGACATGCCAGGGGTGTGGCACTGGGCAGACTGGTTCCTTGGAAGGCTAATTGGAAACCTGCCCTAACCAAGTGAGCAAAGAGAGTTGCTCAGGGGTATAAATATGAGCAAAAGAGATGAGGGGCTTCCTGTTGCCCTGGGGTGTTAAGACATGCAAGGATGCCTGGGTTTGCTGCTGAAGGATTGGGTCTGCTGTCAATGAAATGCTCTCCACAGCTGCTTAGGGATTCCTAAAGGGAAGACCTTGGTGTCTGCCTAACATGGCTGTGGTTGGTCACATAGGAAGAATTTAAGTGTAAAGGTGATCTGTGTTTAGGTGGTGCTTAGAATGCTAAGGGCAGCTATCAAGAGGTAGAAAAAGACAGTGTTGGAAGCAAAAGGAAATTATTTGTTGCTGTGGATGTACTTAAAGGGGCTCCTACCATGCGAGTGAGAGGAGATGGGAAAGAGGAGAAAAATCTGGAGAGATTTACATGGCACCAGAATTGCTCTGCTTTTTCATGGGACTGGCAAGGCTGTGCTGGGAGATCATGGCACTGCCGTAGGCTCTGTGGAGTGGTGAGTAAAGCCAGGATGGAAGCCTTGCAAGGGGTTGATCTGCCCACAGATCCAAGTTCATTTTCTCACGATGCCATGAGCCCAAACAGTTCCCACCCAACAGCTGGTCCTGCCTGCTCCCCGTGTCCCCTTTCCACCCAGCAGAGCCAGGCTGTGGGTCCGTGTTGGGAGCTGGCTGAGACGTCTGACGTTCCCAGAAAATAACCTGGCACAAAAGGAACATTTTTGTTCAGCTGCATGGGCTCTGCAAGCCACTTCAGTGTTGTGGCAACACTTCCAAGGGGGAGCAGAGGCCGTGACAAGCAGCAGGGCACGGGAATATCTTAGTTGGATGTTGCCATCAGGAGCCTGCCCATAAATGTCACAGAAATTCAGAGAAAGCAAGCACCACTTTTCTGACAGGGTCACTGTGAGAAGCTGTGTAAACTTCTTTCAGAAATGGTGTTAAAATAATCGTGCCTTCCAACTCAAACACCCCAGAACCAAAAATGTGATCTCTGCAGGGCCCACAGGAAAGGGGAGCAGTGGGTGTCTTTTGGTGGTGTCTGGGATGCTCTAGGCAGCACAGAAGAAAAGGTTTTCACATAGGCTTCAGAAAATAAGTAATTTTTCTGGTTCTCCAGTGTTCTGACTCATTAGGGATCGTATTTTCTACCTAAACAAGATTCCTTTTTAAAATGTAATGACTACAGAAGTTAGGGCTTTAAGCAAAATAGAAAAGTATTGAGACTGACACTAGGAGTGTGGGAGTTGATAGCTCCAACACTTTTACTTGTAACTACTGTCAGGATTTTGAAATTCAGTTGAGTGGAGAGGTGTCATGAGGCAGTCAGTTTAGAAACATTTGAAATTGGGTAGTTCTGCCTCAGCCCTAATTGCAAAAGGAAAGAAAAGCATGTTTAAAACAACAATCTCCTCTTTTCTCTGGGTCCTAGTGAGCAAAAATGAGGCCTTAAGGAAGACTTTGTTGCAGAACTTCCACTCCCAGCACTGAAGGATTATAGGCCCACTTTTTTTTTCCTTTTTTTTCTTTACACTATAAGAGAAAGGCAAGTTCACTGTAAGTTGAAAAGCAAATAACCAGGCTAGGAATTTCTATGTACAAAGCAGATGTACACACATGGCTTTTTTTTGGAATACTTGGGTATATCTCCTTAGCCACCACAGCTTGTTTTTGTACTACATTCTGCTCCACACAGGCCATTGTTGCCATGCACCTGTCTGTAATTTTGGAGGTTCATCTACCTCCAGCAAACTATATTTAAAATCCTTGGTGCTGATTAGAGGGAAGGAAAAAGTTCAGGGGAAGGGATTTCCTAGTTCACAAATAAGAATGTGCAGTGGAGCACTCACTAAGTAAACAGAAAACATGGGCAGCTGAGAGAAATCAATTTAGCTGAACAAACAATGTTCCATGTAATGAACTACTAATTATCCTTTTATGCCATGTCAGTCTGAGTGATTACAGAGCTGTGCAGTTTAATTTGACGTTTGAGCATTGCCTTGCTCCATTAGCCTCATATAAAGCTACGACACGTTGAGAGGAATTAAAAAAAAATGGTGGTGGGTTGGGGGGGAAGTGGGCTGCATTTATCCAGAACTAAGTAAGCACCTGTAGCAGTCATGGGGAAAAGAGCTTCTTCATTTCTTCTTCTTTTGGCTTTTTGAATTCTTGGTTGTGGTGAGAGGGGCAGCACTTGGGAGGTGAGGAGGAGGATGGCTGGTGCTCATAGAAAACTCCTTCAGTGTGTTGATAATGTCCCTGTGCTTCAGACCCCAATTTAAACTATCATCGAGGGCTTGAATAAATAAATTGCATAGATCAGACACTCATACAGATCAAGGGAAAAGTGGATGATAAACAATACAGTGTGGGAGCAAATATATTTTCCTGGATACTTTCTTTTTACTGGTGATTTGCACACAGTAGGTAAATCAAATCCCTTGGTGCTTGGGAGATCTCGTGGTTAATCTAGGACTGAAGGACATGTATTATAAATACTGCTTTATTATCACACCGTTTGTCCAACTACCTGTACTGATAACAGGATTAGAGGGAATTAACATATGGAGAAAGCTAAAGACAGTTTTTCGGGATATATATTAGAGCTATTAACTCTAGGAGAACCAGTGAAGTACCTGTAGTCTGATATAAAGCTACACATTTTGGACTCAATTTTTCTTTCATGAAAGGCAAACCAAGCCAAACATCACCAAAGTTCTGGGAGAAATTTCCATGGGAAAGGTGCAGATGAAGGGGGGAGCGTGCCCCATGTCTAGGTAATATATCAACATGTGAAGCAGTGTCATGAGGGATAAAAGTGACCCCAGCGTCCAATGCCAGTATTTATGAGGTTGCATTAATTTAAGCACAAACTGAAAAGCAAATGTTTAAAAATCATTTGGTGTAACTGCCTGACATCTCTGCTGTGCACACTACTGACAAATGTGCCATGAGACCTGCCAGGCTCACTCTTCCCTCACTCTGACATAGAGGAGGACTCCCAGGTTGGGATAGTATTTTTAAAAAACGCCTTTCCTAAATTTAAAATTTTTTTAAAACTTTATTTTGAATCTTAAGGGGGATTAATAGAAACTGAAATAAAAAAAAAAAAAAGAAAAAGAAAAGAAAAAAAAGAAATGAATGTAAAAAGCCTCCCCAAAACTGGGAAACTCAAAGAGCCAGTTGACTATTTTGGCTGAGATGCAGCTCCTAGGAGGCCAGATCCTTGGCAGGGCAGGCTGATTTCAATGAAGAATCCTTCTTTTGTGCACGAAGGATGGGGCCTGAAGAGCGTACCGAGGATGCAGTGGACTGTCTCTCACACTTGCTGTTGACACTCAGCCTGCTCGCTTTGGCCAGCCCCCAGGCTATCCATGGGGTCTCCCATCTGCCCCCCTTTATTTTTTTTTATTATTATTAATTTTTTTTTTAGCTTTGCTGAGGAATATCACTTTAATGACCCTAAAGACTGGGAGCCTTTTCTGTGCCACAGAAGCCCTGCAGAAGGGGAGATGCTCCTGACGCTGCCCTGTGCTGACGCTGCTCAGCGCGGGGACAGCCGCTGGTGTTTGGGCAATGTTTGCCGCACAGGCTGTGGTCCTCAGCCCCTTGCTTGGGGCTGTTACACGGGACTCAGACACCTACCAAGTGATACCAGTTTCTTGTTTGTTCTTTTTTTTTCGTTGTTGTTGTTTTGGTGCTCATCCCACTGGTCTGGCCTGAAGCTGAGTTGAATATCTGCTCGCTGCAAGGCATGACCGAGCTGCAGGCTCGTACCCCGGGGCTGAACCGGCCCCTCTGTCCGTCCCTAATGCACATTAGACACATTGGGGCCTTTCTCCGCTGTGCATTTGTAGCTCCCATTGACGCTAATGGCTGTGACATGTGTCTATCCAGCGGAGAATGGCCCCCATTGACTGCCGCAGCTCCCCGGCCCCGAGCGCTGCTCGTCACTTGATTAAGCCAAACTAATGAGGCACGACCGGGGCCAATGGGAATGTGTGGGACTCGGGCAGTGCAAAAGCTGGTGGAAACCTGCAGCTTTACTGGGGGCTGGGTGTTGTTATGCCGGGCAAAGCCGCGGGATGCCATGGGATGGAGCTGAGGAGCAGGCGCTGTCGCAGAGGGGTTCGCGCTGCTGGTGGCAGCTCCCGAGCCGCCCTCTTCGGGTGCAGTGACATGTGAGTGTCTTGTGTGCTTAGCAGGGTTTAAAACTAGGCTTGGTCTTGGCTCTTGCTCAGTGCCTCTCTACATTCAGGGCCTGAATTTGGCCCTGTGGCTCTTTCTCTGGGGCACAGGAGCATTTTTAGCTCTTCAGCAGACAGCCCAGTGTCCAAGGCAGGCAGCATCCTTTTCACCAACGTTAATCAGCATCACTTTTGGAAATGGGAAAAAGGGCGAAAGCAGAGATGCTGCAGGAAGTGCTTCCACCCTCCAAGAAGAGCCACTGGAGGCACAGCTTGTCCATGGCAGCTCTCCCTCCTGTGCACTGCTGGCCACTACACCAAGTGCAGAGCGCCCAGCTGTGCTCACAACAGGCTGGAGGAACATGCTGGACTGGAGTCTCCTTTGCTTTGGCTGGGCCCAAATCATCTAAACTGGGCCAGATGCAAGAATGCAAACTCAAGGTATGTGCTTAGGAGTTCAGTGTGAGCACAACTGTGCTTGCAGAAAATCACTTTGGGAGAAAAATCAGGAGACTGCCACCTGAAGAACTGAGAGCGTGGGCCTGGCCTCCATGAACAGGCACAGACCCCATAAGGACACAAAATGCTGCTTGCTGAACCAAGACCAGGAACTCTGGCCTTCCTGCAAAACACAGCTTCATCCCAAACCACTGTGGTAATGTGAGGGCACAACCTGGTAATCCAGGGCCAGGCTACAAAGGCAGATAGGTCAGTTGTAGATTTTGAGAGAAAAAAGCATTAAAAATCCTCTCAGCTCTATTTTAAGACTTGCTACTTTGGAGGGCCTGGGTGAGAAGTTGCCTGTACTTTCCCCTGTACTTTACCTGCTGGTACATTCCAGGTCAGAGGAGGTTTGTATTTTTGTCATATTGCAATACTTGCCTTTATGTAAGTGCTGCTAAGAATAAAATTAGCAGTGGGAGAAAAACATCAGTTTGATGTCTAAATTTGGAAAACTTGATGAACAAATCTGTTAACTTTGTTGTAGGGGGAGAAAAGAATAGCAGTCCTTTGTTTAAAGAAAAGATAAAATAAATATAAAATAAGTGCTAATTGCCCTCTCTGATTTTCTGAGGTTTCTTAAGCATTCTCTTGTCCCTTTCAGAGGATAAAAATTAATTGGCTTTGATATGTGGGACTCTGCCTTGAGAAGATATGGTCAGTTGGATCTGAGAGGCTTTGACATGATTGTCAAATGCTCTGAGTATCTGTGAAGGGAGGGAGCAAAGGGGAGATTGTTGTTTCCCTGGAGTAGGTGCCCTCCCAGAGGGGGCAGGTTCCTGCCAGGTGCTGGGCAGCCCTGCTGTCCTCCCTGGCATGGCCCCAGTGGGCAGCCCCTGTCCCAGGACACCAATGAATCAGCAAGGAGCAGCACAGGGCAGGGAGAATCCCAGCATAAAACTGCCCCAAGCACCACCAGTTTCTTCCTGTGCCTGCACCCCATGCTGTGTGGGGCTGTGGGCTCCAGTGTGGTGATCACAGTGATCACAGTAAGAGTCTTTTGGCTTTGCCCAGAGCTCTGGAGGACACCATCTGCACCTTGCAGGTACCTCTTTCTACCTGGCCCAAAGTTTAGCACAGGGCAGTAGAGTCCCTGTCACAGACCATAGCATTTTATGGCAAGAGCCGTCTTCTTTTGCCCAGTGTCTCTGGCAGATGCACCCACCACTTTTCTTGGCATATCCAGAACAGGTCACTTTTACCTTTATTGGCAAATTAGATTATTTATCAAGCAATTGAGGTTGAAAACAAGAGGTTAGAAATGGAAATATTAATTAGTCAGATACTATACTAGTACAGTCCTTGTCAATCTTAAGAGGTGGATAATTTTCTGGTCATCTCATTTGTTTTCCTAATTCACTCCTCTAAATCTTTCTGGAGTAAGAAGCTGGCATACAAATATGAATGTCCTGTTTAGTTCTTCTTCCCAAGGGGCAGCCTTGGGTGCTTAATGACCATTTCCTTCTCCTCTTTTGTGCTTACTTGGCTGGACATGGAGGAGAGGCAGTGCATATACTCAGCAAACACTGTTTATGTTCTTCCTGCAGCTGCTCTTTGGACACCTACAGGTCATTAATTCCTTTGTTTCCAGTCAACCTGCCAGTGAGCAGCTCTCCTGCCCAGTGTGAGCTGTTCCCTCCATGTGGGCTGCTGACCCATTCCCACTGAGCCATGCTCCCAGATGTGTTCAGGAGGGATCAGGACTTTTGGGACATTACTGGCTTTCTGCTGAGACTAGAGGGGATAGAAGTGATATGGCCATAATACAGATAACCAGGAACTCTCTATTTTCCCACCCTACCCTCCATACACTGACAGGGTTACCTGAAAGAGTGATATTATTAATTTTGTGGGGACATCTGGCCTTGCTAGCAGGTGGATGCTGCTGCTGGAAAGGGAGTAAGGGCTATGCTGTGACTACAGATCCATCACAAAAAAAGCCCAAAGCTGTTACTGCACCCTCCAAGAAACAGCCTCTGGTGATGGAAAGAAAATCAGCGTCATCCCATGACACTGCTGTTCCTGTAGGTTGTGCATTTAAAGGAAGGCAGGCTGAGGCAGGGAGCTTGGAAATCCCTGCTGATCAGGAGTGAGACTATTTTCCTCCTTTAAGAATATTTGCTCAGCTTTTTAATTTCCAGTGTTTCTAGTTGCCATATCAACCTGAGAAATTTGCCTGGCAATTGACGGCATATTTTTCAATGGAAGATTAAAAAACTTAGTTGCATCAGGCTCAGCATTTGCTTGCTGGGATTTCACTTTATGTTATTTTACTTCATTCCCAGTATTTGCCTTCCCAGCCGTGTTAGCAGATGACCAAGGATCCCCACCCTGCCTTTGCCCAGGCACACCTCAGGTTCAGGAGTCCATGTGCAGAAGTCAGGAGCCAGGTCAAAATGCAGCCAGCATCAGTAGCCAGGAGAAAGCGCGTGGGACACATCCTACAGGCTGGGAAAGGCCACAAGCATCAACAGAAACACTCTGGCTGAAGGGAAGTGGCAGTTTCAGCTGTTTTGTTGCTCTGCAGAGCAGTTGCAGGAGGCACAGTGGAGGGAAGGGAGGCTGCTCCTGGCTTTGCTGTTGAACAGTGTGTTGGTGTTCTTGGAAGCTGCATCTGCAGCCAGCACCATCAAGGTAGGGAAGGAGCCTGCACTGACTCCCAATTGTATCCAGAAATCCCTGTGTCCCCCCATCTGTTCACCCTTGTCCTCTCTCCAGTCTGTCCCTGGCCATTCAGGGGTCACTGGTGTAAATGGGGACCAATCTGCCCCAGTGCAGATGAATCTGCAGGGACTTTTCTGTGGTGAATATATTGTTAGGTTGTTTGTGGGTTTGTGGTGGGTTTTTTCCTTTAAAAGGAGTAAGAATGGAAAACAAGAAAGTCAAAAAGCCCTGAATCTTTACCTTTTTAAAGTGGAGACACTGCCACAGCAGGACATAATGGCTCACTGTGGTGGTGGTGGTTTGCCTGAGAGCCTGGAGATTTATGTAATGAGAAACACAATTCCTGCAAAGAACATTGTTAAATCTTTTCAAAATTTCAGCTATAAGCCATTTTATTGCTAATAATATGGCTAGATTCTTCTTTTGAAGAATCTGGGAATGTTTGACAAGTGGGGAAAATGGAGAGGACTTGAGGCACCATAATCTGTATTTTCCATTTACCTTGCTTGAAGCTTGAACAACACATGTGCCACAAATGATTTGTTTATTCCTAAGCACCCCCAAGGAGTCCAGTCTCCATTCTCAGGCATATAATGGCTATTCAAATGAAAGTTTTAATAGGTTGTTGCAGATCTGATACCAATGCAGCCAGAGAAAGAGATATGCAAATATTCAAAATTAAACAAACTAGCTCCTGGCCTTTGCCTTTGGAGGTGCAGCCTCAGACCTGGATGGTGTCACCAGTGCAATGAGTCTGTGAGACTCAGCTCTTTGGAGGACGAGTTCCTTTTTCTCCTTTCCCAACCCCCTACTTTGCCTTACAAAGCTTTCACTTGAAAGTTATTTTGCTTGAAATATTTTCTGTCTGTAGCACTCATGGGGAAGGAGAGCCCCAATAAGGGCTGAAATACACAACATGTTCAGGTTTGAGCCTGAGGAGCATTGCAGGGAGAAGCTCCTCTGTGTTGGTCTGTTCCACACCTTCTTAAAACAAGGCCCTTAAACTCAATGCCTTCTCCTGGGCATTTTCTTGTGCTGTAGAAACAATTTTGGAAGAGTGACACAGACAAAAATCTAACTAGGGGTTTCAGTCTAAATAAAATCTGTTTCTGCCCATACCACAAGACAAATCAGGGGCTTCACTGATTCTTAACACCAGTTCTTCTGTTCCTCTTTGCTCCATGTATTGTGTGCATGAGTCAGGCCCCAAAGCCACTTTGAAAGTGTAAAAATAACATGTCATCCACCTAACCATTGAAACTGTGCCAGCAGCTACTGTGTGCACTTAACAGCGGTGAAAAATAATAATTTCACATCAAAAACATGATAAAAGTTTTTCAGTGCCTTCCAGATTCTTGTAAAACTGCTATTATCTTGTCCAACCCCCAAGGCTTTTTGTACAATCATCAATTAATTCCGTGTGGATTTCAAAAAGGCAGTTCCAGGAACAGGGGCCATGCAGCAAATCACGCAGATGGAGGTGGAAGCACAGCTGTGCTTTCCCCACAGGATGCCCATGCACACCTTGATTCTGCTCCTGGTTCAGGGGCACAATCCCTGGAACATCCCTGTACCTCTTGCCCTCCCATCTTCTATGCTCTGATCACAAGAGCTTTGAAGAAAAACTTGCCTCTTGTTCCATGATTGTTGCTGGTGAACCAAACTTTGTCAGCAATAAAATATCTCTGGAGATCTGCAAATTTCTAGAAAACCTGTGAGCTACAGGGGTTCAGCTTCAGAAATGAGGAGAGAGCCCAGTGCTCAGCAGAAGGCATGAGGGGGATCTTGCTGTGGTTGGGGTTTTTGGACAGTGTTCTGGCTGTGAGAGGTACCAGAGTGTGTTGGGAGCAGCACAGCAAGTGGGTTTGCACCTCAGAGATTGGGAGCTCTGCCTGTTAACCAAGGCTGGACACCTCAGGGTTTTAGTGGGGAGGATCTGATGAGGGCAGATGAGGAAAAGGGCTTCAGAAAATAAATGCCCAACTTTAGTTTAGCTAGTCTTTTCCTTCAGAACCCAGGAAGGAAAAGCCCAAAGCCCAAATGATAGGGAAAAGAAACTTCCTATGCAAGTGTGAACAACACCCTACAGAAACATTCCCCAAATCTGTGTTTTGTGAGACTGATTGGAGCTGAAGCCAAAACCTATATTTGAATGTGGCTAGACAGTGGAATTAAAGGTGATCTCTGGCCATGTTTAAACATGCACTGGGCCATAAGCTACTTATGGGCTGTGGTTACAGAAAAATGGAAAGGGCTGACTCAGAGCAGGAAGGTTCCCATGCAGTGCTCCCTGTGCTCTGGAGCTGCCCATCCCAGGGATCCTGAGCACCCCCTGCTCCCCCCAGACACCTCCCTTGACGCTTGCAGGTCACTGGTGTTTCTGACAGCCTGACTTAAAGGCTACACATGAGAAGAGTTTCTCTTGGCCTGTCAGCAGCATAAATGAGAAGAAAGAATGGAATTCTCCAAAGTTTTTCCAGAATTCATGCCCAATTCAAACAGACTCAGCCGGCTGCCTTGCAAGTGTAACTCCCAGATCACAGCTTAGTCTAGCACAGACTTCCCTAACACCATCACCAGCAGTATTAGTGTGCAGAAGCAGATTTGTATTTTTCTAATTAAAAAATAGCAATTAAAGCTGATATATCTTGTGGGAAGCTCCTGATTTTGGCCCACTTGATTTTCAGTTTTTAACATTTTTACTTGATCAGCATTTCATGATGAAATATATATATATTTTTTTTTTTTTTTCAAAGAGAAGGGCATGATTCTATAAGGGAAAATATATTAAGGATAAGATAATATTCAAACATGAAATAAATCAGCATCTAACCAGTTTTTGTTTCTTTCAGACAACAAATTTTCAGAAATTGAGATTACCAGTTCTGGTCTTATTTAAGACTGGGGAGAAAATAAAAAATTCTGAAATGTCTGCAAGGTTGGAGCGCAGTTTTCCACCGAGCTCTCCTCAGATGAGATTGCAGAAATTCTTCTGTTGGCTCCTTCCTCCCTGGCTCTGCCACCAGGCAATTCTGTTCACACTGTTCTCCAAGACAAAATCTGAGCCAGGCTGAGATTTGTGCTGATGTTGAGTGCCTGCCTTTCTTTCTATTTTTTTTCTTTAAATAAAACAATTTCCTAAGGCTTTGAAATGGGGCTGATAAAAAGAAGCTTTTAAAATGCATTTTAGTAAATAGTTTGAAACCAGACCATAAAGTCTCATAACTGTAGGTTTGCCCTTAATTATACCTCACTGACAGCCCATTTTCCTTCTCCTCTGCAACCAGTCTTCTTTTGCTTTAAGAGCAAAACATACTGTATGCTACTTTTGCAAGATTTGTGGAGTTTCACACAAATTCGACAAGATCTGTAGGTAAACAGTGTCACCTAGTGGATAACTGGCATCGAGTTTCCCAAACGGAAAGAAGTTTGGCCGTGTGTTTTTTCCGTTTTGTCCTAGAAAAAAAATATTATCTCAAATTAGAAGGAGCCTTGTACAGAGAAACGGGACCGCTGCCAAAGGGCTGCAAATCCAAAGTCACAGAATGCGATGGTCAGCACTGAGTTTGTCAGGAGCACGGGCACCGACCCAGTCCCATCACCAGCTACAAAGGGGAAGAACCAAAGGTCCAGCTCAGTGCCTGAAGAGCAAAAGGTTAGAGCAGCACGTCCTGAAATATTTATTTCCTGCATGGACTCCACATCATCTCCTGCCCCATCAGCTGCCCCTCTCCAGGCACAGAAAACAAGAGGCTGTCAGGAGGTGTCTGTCATGTGATCAGCTGAGGCATCTGAGCAGTAGAAGTTTAAAAAACCTAAAAAATGCAAAGTCTTTAGGGTGGGAGATTTGGCAAAGAACATGGGAAAGCAGAAGAAAGAATATAAGCTCCATCTGAGAGAAATCTCTGATCCCGAGAGGGTGTGATGATAACTTTGGGGATTTGCTCGCAGGTATCTGTGACAAAAGCAGCCTAGAGAAAGCAAGAGATATGATAAGCCTTGGAGAACCTTCTGAGTTAGAAGTAACCAGTTAGAAAATGAGGACATAATAGCATCAACCAAAGTGCTCCAGAAGGAAGGACACGCTCCTGAAAACTAAACTGAGGCTGAATATCCTGAAGACCACTTGCAGCACTTGGGTTTCTGCTTTCTAACTTTGCTGCCAGGATCCCTTGGAGTCAAGATGGATTTGAACCAGCACACTGCAGCAAGAATTAAATATAAACAGAATTGAGACAAAAATGGAAAAGAGCTCTTCAGACTTACAGAAACTCCTGGTGGGGAAAGAACAGCAAAGGTGAGAACTCAGGTAACTTGGTTTCTAAACAAATCAAATATTGGCATTCAGCTGGCTTCATGCAGGTTGGGTGGGAAGTAGAGGGTTTATGTTCCTCTCTCCCTACCCATCTCCCTTCTTCCTCCTCCTGAAAGGTCATGGCTGAAGTTTTTTACAATTGCATTTGGGTTTTTTCTGAAAATCCCACTGATGCCCTACTCCTTTCCTCACACTGAAAAAGGATGCGAAGGAGAGTGGAAGCATGGTTCCAGAGGTGGCTCTTCCCTGTCCAAGAGGCAGCAGGTGGGAAAGCCCAGGAAAGTTCAGGATATTATCAGCATCTGATTAACACAGACACCAGTCATGGAGAAGAGCAGGATTGCTCTATCACTGGACTCGAGCAGGCTGGCTGTGAGCATTTGCAGACTGAATATTTAGACCCAGGTCTTACATCAATGTGGATTTGATCAAAATCAATAAGCCAGAGCATCCTGAAGAATGTATGGATACATGTTAAAATTGTAGTCAAAATATATTATTTTCATAGGTAAGGAAACCTGAGCTCTAGCCCTTAATTGTCTCCCAAATAAGAGGGAAATAGTGATTGAATCTTATGGCAGATTGCTCTGCCAAGTTTGTGTTTGGCCTCCGTTTTCTTCATTTTTGTCGGGTATCAAATGGATGGTCTGTCATTCTTCTCCAGAGGAGGGAAAGTGATTATCATGTAAAGCCCAGAGTAGCTCTGTTTACAGGCAAGCTGAACTATGCTGCAAGTCGGGACACTTTCTCACCTGAGCACACACTGTGTGTCCAAAACAAACCCTGGCATAACTGTATTTGCGCAGTTTCGAGCAGTTTTCCTCCAAACTATTTCACATTTCTTTTTTGTACCAGCCTTCTTGGACCTGTTCCCACCGACTGAATCTGTGGAAGGCTCCATCTTCTGCTGGTCCCCACCGTGGGCATTGGCAGGTACAGGCTTTGTTACATCACTCTGCTTACTCTGTGCCTCAGTTTACTCCTCCGTTAATCTGAGTCCTACACTGACTTTCCCACAGTGCTTTTATTCTTGGGACCTCAGAGCAATTACCTTACCTACCCTCTTCTCAGACAGTCAAACCATTACTAAATCAGTTATCATATTTCTCTTCTCAAAGAGAAGGTGATAATCATTCCTTTGCTTAATAAAGTATAAATGGAGAGTAATCCTGCTGAGTGATACTATGAGATATAAAAGCACTGTATGAGGTCAGAATGTTCCCATGTGAGTTACAAGTCCAAAAAACAGTGGGTAAAAAGCTTGACTAGATCAAGGATCCCACCCTGGGAACAACAGAAGGAAGAAATAGAAGTAGCACCTGCAAAATTCTGCTCTCATCAAGAGAGGCCCCCTCCCCGTAAATATCTGCTAACTCTAATATTAAACAAATCAAAATTTACTTATTCTGTGGAGTCCTCTTTTGCTTCTTTATACAGAGGCACTTGTAGAAATTTCACAATAATTTTTAAAAGTAGCTCTTGTTCCACCAGGAAATTATAATTTCTTTAGCCAAGAACATCTAGTCTGGAGTCTGAGGAGGACTGGCATTCTCTGCAACGACAGCCCAGACACCTTAACATTCCCAGGCTGGATCCATCCCCTCTGCCAGCACACCCCTTGGAGGCTCCTGCTTGGTCCCCTGGCTGTGTGCTCCCAAATCCAAGTGCCCTGACAGCACCACACTGAGCCCAGGCTGGGCTGCCAGGTCCCCCAGGGGTGCAGGTACTGCCTAAGGAGAGGCTTTTCCAGGCAGCCTGCCTAAAGCTGAGTGCTGTTGCCTGCTTAAGAAATTCCCTTCCTCTGTGACAGCAGCACACACGAGTGCTCCCAAGCCCTGTTTGGATCCCTTTATACATACGTGCACCAGAAGGTGGGAGAAGACAACTGTGAGGGCAAACATTGAGCCAAAAAGGCAAATTGCATTGCCCAAATAAATGAGGAATCTCTGGCAGCCAGGAAAGGACATAAAAATATAATCACATTAACATCCATCCCTCAGGCTGTCCAGGCAAATGAAGATCCAGGGAGAGCAGCAAGCTGAGGAAATGGGCTGGTTGTAGAAAACACTGTGTGTGTGTGATGCCATATTTTACCTATTTACATGATCAGCATCATGATCATTTAAAAATATATATATATAAAGAAAAGCCAAACCCAAGGCTTCCAAGCTGTCTGTCTGCACCCCATCCTTCAAGGTGGCCACTGAGTAGTCACATTCCTGAGTACTGGGGAAATTTGAAGAGCTGATCATTTCCTCTGACTCAAAAGTGAAACAGCAAAGCAAAAACAAAACAAAACCCGCTCATCATCTTTCAGAAGCTCATGTTTAAATGTGCTTTCAGTTTGTGTAGCATTTGTTTATCTCATGAACTATTTTTCAGGGTGACTCAGCTTAGGGCATCAGATGGTACGAGCTTGAGGACCTCAATAAATTTGAAGAGAAGGCCTGGAGAAACTATGAAAGACTCCAGGTTTTCTCAGTTTCCTTCCCACCTGCCTATTCAGATTTTCCAGGAGTGCTAGGAAATAAGCTTTTTAACTCTATTACTAGTTCACAACCAGCCCTGGAGAAGTTTGTGCCTTACTATGAGGAAACATCTGAAGCTTTTGGAAGCTGTCTCTCACACAGGGCCCATTCAGTGACATCTTCAAAATGTCAGCAGGTCCCAGGTCATTTCCATGAGAAATAACCACATGAAAACCCAGCACTGCTGCTGGCTTTACTGGTTTAAGGCAGACTGTAATTTGCCCTCTTGTTCCTTGGGGTGGGCTAGCAGGGTAGGAAATTAATGAGGCAGCCAGGAAGAGGTGGCACCACTTCTGTATGTGCAGAGCTTCAGTCTACCATGGTTTCATTGCAGCACCTTTCCCTACAGTAAGTGCAGTGAATATTCTTATTCCTGTTGTAAAAGCAGCACTAAATGGGATGGTTTAAGCTGATCTTAGCTGAGAATATTTTCAAAGGACCTGGAAAGGGTTAGACACACAGCCCTGAGGTGGGCCAAGTGTGTGATTGCCATCAAACTAAGCAGCTGTGTTCAGCTTGTCTTGGATTTCTTTATATGAGACAAGGGATGATTCATAAAAGCAAATGCTGAGGCCACACAGGTTGCTAAGCCTCTAGTCTAACCAGGTGTAATGACTGAGGTTTTGCAGGCAATCTGCAGTTAAGGCAAAAAATAACAGATCATGGGTCAAATCCATCCCTGATGTAACTCCAGCATCGTCAGTAAGAGTTACCCACGTGTGAATCTGGCCCCATGTTCCTCACTCATACAATAAAGCAAGATCCCTCCTGCAGCAGAATCAATTGGAAAAAGGAAACGGAAAAAATGCTTCTTTCTTGGCCACATTAAAAATAATCACTTTTTTGTTGCACAATGGGGCAGAGAAAACCAGTCCTAGAAACCAGAGTACAATTTCCTCAGCATGTCACAGGGAGGGGAGAGAGGGGGAAATTGGCATAACCAAGAGGTTTCTTTTATCTCTGTTCTGTTCTAAATGGTGCAGGAAACAGGGGAAAGCACACCTAGATATCCATCTATATCCATCTATATCTATGCAGATATCTAGATGAGCTTTCTCCTCTTTCCTGTATCTATATCCATAATCTATACATAATAGATGGAAATCTATAGATAACTACATAGCTTCAACAAACACAGAGTGATTTAGAATAACAAAAAAAAAAAAAAGGACTATATTCCTTCTCTTGATTAGACTTGATGTTTTAAAATAGCAAAATTAAAAAAAAATTATATATAATGTTTTGTGTTTCAGCTTTTCCTTCCTGTTTGGCAGGTTGGTTGTGTTCATGAGCTCCACGGGAATGCAGAAAAGACACCTGAGGGAGAAAACTGCTAATCACTACAAATTACTAATCATTCTTTCACGCTAAACAAACACCACCGAGAGGTTTTTAGTTACACAAAGGTGGATGTTTTTGTTCTCTCCCCTCTTCCCTCTCTTCTCCAGCTAATGATACAGCTGTCCAAAATGCAGGATATGACATCCTCCTAAGCATTAGGTGCAGAGTTTTGCAGGTGACAAGATCCAGGTCTGAGTCCAAAATAAAAGCACAATAGCCTGAAAATCTTCTGCACACTGCTAGCATTTTACAACCTAAATGGCAGGAAAAGCAATTCATACAGTTGTAGAATAATCCTTCCAGTATAATTTGTATTCCAGCAGCAGTGAGGTCCCCTCTGAGACTGTGGCCCTGGTGCAGCTGCCCTCTAGAAGAGCATGCAAACTAATCAGATGAGACAGAAAGTTGGAAGAAAAATATACCATTTGATCTGGAATTCTTATAGCAAGGAAACTCAGAGTGCTTGGGACCTCTCCAGTGGAAGTAGAAACTAAACCCACTCCTGCATCCCAGAGTCCCAACCAGAGGAGTCTGCTGCCTCCCAACTTGTTTCCCAGAACCATTCCTTCTCTCAGAAAGCCTCTGCTGAGACATCCAGGGAATGCAGAGCTGTTCTTCTACCCACTGTACTCCAACAAACCCATTCACACCTAAACCTGCTCATTTGTCTTTGCCATGGATGCTCCTCCATGCATTTCACTGGCTGAGGTCCCTCTGAGTTGGTGCAGCAGCAGCAGTGGGTGGGTGGCAGTGAGGGGCTCCAGGTGCTGGTGTTCAGCTCCTTCTGCAGGAGGACACCCCACTCCTGCAGCCCTCTGCTCCAGCCTCCCTCATGCCATGTGTCCCACCGAGGGGGATAAACGGGAATTGTGGCAGCTGACAGCAGTGTTTCCTGTGGAGCTTCCAGAGAAGCAGTCCTGCATTCCTGGGCTAACAACTGAGTAACTGAAACTGAGAGGCAAAGAATTCACCATAAAGAAAACAAATCAATGCCAGCCCTGCCTTATTTAACTGTGCCATGAATGTATAGTTTTTTTAAAATAAAATTCAGGATGATTACCTCTGCTGACTCTATTTCAGTCTGGGCCTCAGAGCAAAGAGAACCATCTGCTGCCTGGGAGGTGCTATATTTGTCATTCCTTCAGCTGGGGATTTCCTATCCCATATGAGGTGACTGGGCTTTCCTCATGCTGAGCTGCTAAGCCACCACCCCAAAGGAGTCAACTCCCACTGCTGCAGCGTTCCTGTTCTCCACTCGAGCAGGAAGAAAATGAAGGTGACAAATCTACCTTGTTTTCAGCCCATGACCAACAACTTTATTGTGACATGGCTATGGATCCCCCACCTCTGAAGAGGGCCTGTTACATTGGCACATTGGGGTTTGATTCTCTGGAGCAAATGTCGACCTTCTTTGCAACAGATTTTTATTTCTGTCCTGTTCCCCTCTGTTTTTTTCTTGTGTGTGTGAGCACAGCAGACATCATCTATAGCAAACAGAGGTGCAACACAGTTTTTATCACTGCTCTAAACTAGCCTGAAAGTCACCTTTTTGTGTCAGCTGTGTTCCTTCACATTGCAATACACGAGAGCCTCTCCAGAGCACTTTTACTACACTCATAAAGAAATAATGGAAAACCAAGAGTGGTTCCTAGAGAAAGGACAGCGTGAAGTGTGAGCAATGGCTGGCTACAGTTCCACTCCTGATCTCTTCCCTGGACAGAGCAAAGTAGGACAGTGCACTTAAAATACATCTATTTTACAGCAAGAGCAGTGGCTGCTTTGCTGTGGTGACGAGCAGTGACATTAAAATTCTGTGTCTGAGCTTTGGGATTAACACCTCGTGGGAAGCACCTTGAGGAGCTCGCGGTGCTTGGCTCTGCGGCTGCCGTGGGAGCACTGCCTGCACCAGGACTGCAAATTGCTTTGCCTGCTGGTTTCTACGTCACTGACTGTTCTGCCTTGAAATATTTTGCCTCTGGAGAAGACACACTGGAATTTTCTGAAGCAGAACACGGCATTAGGTGAATCTGATGTTTTGACACACTGCTATTTTTAAGCTTGCGTAATTCACTGAATTCCACACAAGTTTTTCATTTTGATGCCTCAGAAGCATCATTTGTTGGTCAGTTTTAGGCTACTTCAGAACGATTTTTTTTCCATTGCTCATTCCCCAGGGTTCCCAATGGAGTCTCCATGGAGGATCCCTAGCAAGGGAGGTTGGTGATGACATTGGTTTTGTCAAAAGTCAGTTTAAGGATCGTGCTGTAAAGTTGCTGTTTCGTGGCCAAAACGTGCCCTTGCAATTATCCACCAGCAACAGCTCTCTTGGCATCTGTGGGAGAACACAGCCTTGCAATGAGGTGGGTTAGTACTAATTACCAGTTGTTTATTCAGTCTAAGTAAAATACACTGTATTTTACTCATTAGCACCCAAAATGGCACATGCAATTGGAGCAACACACTAATCCAAACAGGGGATTACAGCTAAACAGGGTGCTGAACTGTCTGTGCTTAATTTATAGTTAACCAAGGTGCTCATTTACCCTGGTAAGAGCACACACCCACCCAGCAGTGCTGGGAGAGAAGGATCTCATCACGCTTTAGTAAAGTATCTTTTCCTGCAGCAAACATCACTGCCAATAAGGTCAGATAACACAGGAGAAGACTCAGCTTCTTTATTGGCAGTGATGTGCTTGCAGTAGGAAAAGATACTTTTGCTTGCTGTAGGAAAAGATACTTTTTTCTTTACCCAGCTAAGGATACAGTGGCCTTTCTCAACTCAGTTCTTCTTCAGCTGATCAACTAATAACTAAAGCACAGTACAAATGTAGTCTATTTTCTCATGTCTTGTGCTTGCTGAATCTTTCCTGTGTCCATAATCAGGGCTGATCCTCAACTAGTTTATAAGAGATTTATTATGAGATCATAGGCTGGTTTCATAAAACTCACACCCAAGTGAATGGACATTTTTATGACTGATGAAGCTTGGAATGATTAGGAAACAGTCTCAGCTCAACCTGAAATAGTTATTATAATTCAAGATTAAAATGTTTTCTCAGCAGTTTGTGCTATTGAAGTTCACGTGTACATTCATCTGCCAACCCCTTGCTGTGCATTTCACCAAGCTACCTGCAAATCAGATGGAGAGCACTGTGAGTTGGCTGAGCCTTTTAATTACTCTATTGAAAGTGACTGAGGAAGAAGCAGACCAATAGAAAAAGAGGGTGCTGGGCTTGTTAACCCACAGGTGAGGTCACTTTCTGTATGGAAATGGAGGAGAGGCTGTAAAAAGAGGAAAAGGAATGGAAGGCATTTTTGTCAGAAATAAGCATGTAGGAGTAATTTGAGACAAAAAAGAACTTGAGCATTTAAACTCTTAAAAAGGTAAGAATTATTGAATGGGATGTATTAATTCAATTGGTTTGCAGTTTAAAAAAAAAGTAGTTGCTATTTGAATTTTAATCTGTTCTTCCTTTTTTTGACAATATTTTTACTTCTCTTGGTCTAAGGCATCTTTTTGGATTAAAATTCATTCTCTAGGGAGCTGTGGAGCTTTGTTTTGTTCTTTATCACATAGGGCACAATATTGTTCTGGTGTGATAACCTGGGCTTTCTGCTGCATGGCCATCATGCTACTCTCTTACTCCCTTTCCTCAATGGAACAGGGGAAGAAAATGATCTGTAAGAAAACCTTATGGGTTGAGATAAATATGAGGGGATTGCTTACCAATCAGCATCACCAACAAAACAGAAATAAGTACTTTTGGGGAAAAACAATTTACTGGATTTTCAATTTAAAAATAGAGAAGGGAAGTAGGAAATAAAAACACCCTCTCCACCTCACCTGTGCTCCCCAGGCTCAGCATCACTCCTTTGTTCCCAACTCTTCCACCCCCTCCCCATATTTAGCACAGGGGGATGGTGGTGGGGGTGCTGTGGTCAGTTCATGACACTTTGCCACTCTTTCCCTGCACTCTGCCATTGCTCCAGCATGGGCTCCCTCCCATGGGATCCAGTCCTTCAGAAACTGCACCAGGGTGGCAGCAGCTCTTCAAGAACGGCTCCAGCGTGGGCTGCAGGTCCCTTCAGGGCACAGGCCCCTGCTGCAGGGTGGGTGTGTGTTCCCATGTTGGCCTTCGTGGGCTGCACAGCCTTCTCCATGGGCTGCAGGGTAATCTGCTCCAGCTCTTGGAGCACTTCTTCCCCCTCCTTCATCACAGACCTGTGTCTGTAGGGCTGTTTGGTTTGCACTTTTTCCTCACTCCTCTCTATTGTAGCCCTTGGGCAGTGTTTGTTCCCCCTTCTTAGTTGTATTTTCACAGAGGTGCCACTAGTCCTGCTGCTGGGCTCAGTCTTGGCCACTGTTGGGTTCGTTTTGTAGCCAGCTCTGCCTGATACCAGGGCAGCTCCTGGCCTCTCATCACAGGGGCCATCCCTGCAGACCACCCCCCCACTACCAACCTGTACCCCATAAACCCAATGCAACTGCCCTAATTCATTCTCTATGATTTTGTGATTGAAGAGGGGGGAGGAAATCCTGAAACCATACACATATCTGTTCTGTGTTTACACTTGACTATGTTCAGTCTTTTGACTAAACACATGTTCTTGTGCACGCTCTGTACTCTCATTTTATCAGCTGTTTCTTCCTATTAGGTGTTCATACTAACAGGTATTGCTATGCAGTGAAATCTCATCATAGTGTTCTGGGCTTTTTATGTGTCTGGTCACTGTGCCCTAACCCTAGATGTATGCACTGAATAACCACATTGTTCATTTATAATGTCCTTGGCTTTTCTATAGCCTTGTCCCTGTGATATTACTTGTGGACACAGTGGGCTGGATTGAAGACAGTGAAGTTAAAAGTGGTGATGTATGCAGCTATGTAACTGTGAGGAGAAATGTATTGATTCCCCATACCCCCTCTTCTAGCCTGCTGTAAGGTGTTTCATCATGTAGGACATCATGGAGATCTTATATTTGTTACTTAACATACATTGAAAGGCCTGACTTCTCTTCCTTGCTGGCTTTCTGAATGGGAAAAGCTGTTGTTAACATGTCTTGTGTGTCAGAGATCAGGCTGTTCATGATAGCTCGTGAGGCTTTGAACGTATATCGTAATAGAGAGGAATGGCAAACTGTTACATTAATGTAGCTGAAGCACAAAAAGTGAAACTATTGACCTTGCCAGCTCTGCATTTGGGGCAAATGTTACTGCAGTGAACAGAGTAACTTTAGTTGGTTTTAAACAGTTGGTTTGAATTTTGGTTTGTGTATTTTGCTCTGGTACAGATAAATGCGAATGCCTGAGCAAATTGCTAAAGATATTTGCAATTTTGCATGTCAAGACTTATTTTTTATTGTGAAAACTTTACTTATAGACAGAGGCCAATAACGAAATAGAAGCAAAAAACATTTCCATGGGTTCCTAACTCACTGAAAAAGTGTCTGTTAATCAACTTCCTTTTCTGAAATAATGCTCTTTTAAATCAACAACCAAACAAAAAAGCCTTTGCTATCGCTCTTGCCTGGCATGGAATTGGTATTCCCCAAATGGAACCAGCAGGTGTCCAGTAGGTCATTCAGCACAGTACAGCTCCTGACCTCCCTCAGACAAAAGACCCTCAGACTTACAGTGGCTGCTACCTGGAGTATATAACAGACACTGCAAAAACATATGTCAAGAGATATTAATAAGGTTGTGTTGAGAGGCAGGTATGAGCTGCAGGGAGAAGCAAAGTGTTTAGCTGCTTTCCACTCCTTCCACCCAGATTCAGTATCAAAATCAGCCTTGCAGGGCAGTGTATAGGAAGGTACAGCTTATCAATAGGCTGCTTTCCAGCTCAGAGCTGTTATCTGCCTGCAGTTACTTCATGGAAGTAACTCCTGCCCCATAGCTGATTTACATGGCCTTTCCACTGTGTGCAGCATCACATTTGCTGAAGCAGCTGCTGCCCCAGCAGGGTATGAAGATCCTGGGGGCAGAGATGCCCAGACCCCACACTTGGCCAGCCAGCTGTGGGTTTGTGTGGCTTGGCATTGCTTGGGGCAGCCCAGAAACACTCTCCCTGCCTCTTGCCCGAGGGAAAGCCAATGCAGCTGAGCCCTGTGCTGTTTCCCAGTGCCAGCCCAAGCCTCTGGGAGCAGTGTTCACCCAGCCCCTGGCACCCGGGTTCCTCGGGCGCGGCAGCGCGGGGAGCGTTCCGGGGAAGCCCGAGCCGTGGCCATTAGCGCTGTGCTGGCAGCAGCCTCTGCGGATAACGAGAAGCCCTTCTGCCTCGCTGCTATTAAACTGCTGCCTTTTCACGAGAGGAATCCTGAATCTTTCCTCAAACCTAAACAAAAAAGTCAGCCTTTTATTCGTTTCATCATTATCTAGGGCTGCCACATTCAAATGATTCTCCAGCAGTCCCTTCATTTCCGAGTGCACACGTCGAGAAGGGATTGGAAGCCTTTTGATTAAGAATAAGAGGTGATGACACTACAACCAGTGCAGGGTTGTCATCATTACCATGTACCTGCACTTCCACAGAGCTCTCGCTCTGGGTTGCCTCTGATATAAAGCTGCTGTACTCTGTGCCCTAATTGAATGGAACTATTTTATAAACACGCATTCCCTGAATCCCAGAAAAGATCCTTTTAGAGGGGAAGATATGGGGAGGGTGGTGGGGAGGTGAGGAGCTAGATGGGCTCAGTTCCTGGCAGACCAATTTTGTCTGTGAGAGAGATTTCTTTGTTCTCTGCAAAACTGCTTGTCGTCTACGAGCAGATATCGTGGGGTTTTATTCCCCTGCAAGTCAAATGAATGATCTGACCACCCACTTTTAATCCTGTGATTTTCTGCTTTTGGCCTGGATTACAAGTCACCTATGGCCACCTTTAGAGCGTAGCAGGCTCTAAGTTTACACAAGGCACCTAAGGGAAAAACATCCCTTCCGCCCTGGCCCTGTTTGTTAACTGCTCACATCTGATAATTTAACTGAGTGACTTGTCACAGTAATGACCTTTTGGTAGCAGCACAGGGAGGAAACCTGCTGTCTGCCCACCAGGATGCTCTCATGTGTCTCGTGAGGTTGTATTCATGTTGCATCCTAAACCCACACTGCCGATCATGGGAGTGACACTCTGCAGAGACTTGTTAAGCAGCATCCCCCTTTTCAAGCGCTCTGTGCTCACACTCTGGAATACCCACTGGTGATTTACTGTTTTCCAGGTTAACTTTTAAGTGCTGATTTTGACCCACATTCCTGTCCTGGCTATTTCTCTATTCCCATGTGACACAACTGCAGCTGTAGAAGGTACAAGTGCTGTACCTGTGCCTCGAAGGATGCTGGGCCAGTGCCTTCACACAAACTTGTCCCCCAGTTGCAGTTCAATAGTTAAACTAATTCTCTGTTATCTGTGTGTCTAAAGGTGAAAGGCTTTTATGTTAAACAAGCTTTCCCTGGAGCCTACATTTGAGGAAGAATACTCTAAAACTGCTGTATGAAATTATATTAATAGACAACAAAATTACAACCAATTCTTGGTACTATTTCAATAGCTGTGTATGAAATTTACTGCATAAGGGATGTTGAGTTAAAAGTGGTCAGAGGAGCTACTTTTATCTTGGCTTACATATAGCATTACATTTACACCTGAACACAGGGTGAATTATCATCCAGAGGAGTTGAGAAGGAATCTCTTTTCTCTGGGAATGGCAATTATATTTGATTAGGTACATGGGAGCTTTTTCCTCTCCTGGCCAAGGAGCTGAGGGCAGTGCTTTGAAGACACCCAGCCTCATGATCAAGGTGTAAAGCATAATGACAAATGTGAAGTTCCTGCAGGGTCAGAGTCAGCTACAATAGTTCAGGGGAGAGGGCATCGGACTGGGACTTAAGAGGCTTGACTTGACTGCCCTGTTCTTCCACTGGGCTGCAGGACAAATCACTTCCTTTCTGTGCCACAGTTTCCTTATCTGTGAAATGGTGGTAATGAGCCTTTCTTCTTCATTTCTCTTTGTAATCGCTCCAAGAGCTGCAGGTAAAACATGCTATACAAGCACTTGGTATTACCGTGTTTGATTTGTGGGATTTTTCTGTGTGATATCCTAACGCAAGCAGTTGTTCCAGATTTGCACACATGAGCTCAAGGGCTGCGGTGTTTGTCATCCTGCTGTTAACAGCTCTTCCCTGAAATCATTTGGATGTAAAGGTAGTACCCTGGGTTTGTTTTTGTTAGACTATCTGTGGCCTGCAATCTTAGTGCAACAGGATTTGTTAGTGAAGCATGGCCCTCAAACAAAAGCACCCAGAGGATGTGCCTTGTCAGATGCTCTCCTTTGCACAACGAATCCCCAGCTCCTTTTGCCCCTGGTATCTGCTGGTCCCCTGTTGAGAGGCCTCCATGCCTGTGGCCATCAACAGTTTGCTAACATGAGGAGGGGGAGGAAAAAAAAATCCCCTTGACATGTGTAGTAACCTAAGCCTCATTCCAAATGTGTTTGCTTAAGCATTGCTAAGGTTTCCCTTCTTCCCCTGCCATCACTTCTGCCCTCAACCTGCCTTTGTTTCAAGATGGGAGGAGGCTGCTGGAGGGCTGGGGGGTTTCTGTGGCAATGCCTGCTGTGGTCTGGGCACTCTTTGTTTGACAACGCGTGCAGAGTCCTGGCAACCCTCTCCTCTTGCTAATGAAATACCTTGAGATGCAGAGCCCTAATTGTGAGGTGATACCCCACCGAGTGTCAGAGCAGGCGGGGTGTGCATGATGCTCTTTAGTTTGGGTCACTGGAAGTGATGGATGCAGGAGGATGGTGGATTAGTTCCTGCTGAAACCTGAGAAGCTGCCTGTGTTGGTAAATGTCACCCAGTGCTCTGCAAATGCATTCAGACAAAATCGCTGAAATCTTGGGTTTCAGGCCTAAGTGACCACAACAGGCACTCGTAGTTCCTGCCTGTGGAACAAACATTTGCTGGACACGTTTCAGCATAACAATACTTTGTGCAACAAGCAATCTCTCACCACCCTCTGTCTCTCCTCAGTGTTGTGACAATCCAAAGGCTGCTCAGAACACAACTATGTCAATAGCTCTTAGAATTGTTTTATTAATAGCTTGCTTCACTTCCATTGACCAGATGTCAGGGTGCAATATTTCCTTTTTAAATGTATTGTTATTTAACATGCTGCTTTCCCCCAGTCTGTTCTGTGGAGCTGGACTGTAGGGCACTAACAGGAGATGCAGGACCTGCAGCCCTTCCACTCTTGCAATATACAGATAGTGCTTGGTGCTCTTGGTGACCTGAAATATAAAATAATTTGTCCAAGGATGCATTTCCTCTTCTCTACATGTCCAGCTCATCTGCTGAACACCACTTTGGAGCAGGAGCTGTACAATGTTGACCAGTGCTGAGGGATGAAAGATCTCACTCTGATGCAATGAGATTTTTAGTGGTAAATAGATTGTCAGAAAACACTGCTTGCAGAGTGAGGTCTGGAGCCAGGTCTCTTGACTCCTAGCCCAGTATGTCACCTGCAATGGGATCTTGTTCCAGGGTTGGAGCTCCAGGATGCTACTACACTTTTATGCCAGAGGACTGCTTGGAGTAAGGGATGTGCTTTGTGAAAATGAAACTGTGACTGTAGAACATTCATAACAAAGTGAGGACAGTGGACAGTACTATGGCTTCAAGGTTATGAATACTGTGAAGAAGTGCTTCTCTTGCATTTTATTTGGCCTTTCTGTGGTATTTAACCCTCAAATCAAATTTCTCCTCCCGTTTCCAAAATTTATAGAGCCAACCATGAAATTAAGGACGTGTCAACTGGAAATAAAGAAGCACTTGACTTTGACACTAAAATTAATTAAACTGTTCTTACATTGATCTCTGCAGCATCTGTTCCACTTGTATGCAGAAATGCTGGTGTGCACTATGGGGCCATTTCATATTGGTGGAATTGGATGCTGTGATCAGCCATATGCTGATAAAATTATTCTTTTGTCAGCATGTCTGCCTGGAATTGCTTCTGGAGCTGGAAACATTCAAAGCAACAATGCTCAGTGCTGAGTCCTTAAGATTGCTGATGTGAAAGGGACTTTTGGTGTAGTTCCACACTCCATATATACTTTATACCTCACAGGTTGGCAAGCCTGTTCTTGAGTAAGCAGCTAAAAATGGACTTTTAAAGCACTTCAGTTTTGATACCAGACTTTGTTTACTGAATGGGTTATAACTTATGTTCGCAAAGCTCCATTCAACTCTGGTCCAGTTAAATCTGGTTCTGTTGCCACTTTGGGGGAGACTGGGTCAGACCCTGGAGAACCTGGGGTAGAAGAAAGCTGATATAAAACCCTGGTGACTGTGTCAGGTGGAAGGTGTCAGTAATTAGGTTTATTTGTTGGATGGTCCTTTGTGACCTGTGTGTTGTTGCCCCTTACATAGAGATCAATCCCAGGCACCAAAATCCATGAGAATATAAAAGGTTTGTGAGGCAAACAGAGCTTCAATCACACTTTACCTTCCTGTATGATTTGCATCCAGAATTTGCAATGAGTGCCTATTTCACAGTGCACAAAGAATATGAGATTTATCAGATTGTGGGAGGGGAACTGGAAAGAAGAAAAGTGAACCAGCTGCTGCAGTGGTTTGTAGAGTAATGACAGAGGAACTGACTCAGTCCTGAGGTCATCTGCATTCCTCCCAGTGTGGCCAGCATTGCACACTATTTAAAAAAAAAAATTGTGTGGGCCAATTCCATCCGTGGGTCAAGACACCCTGATGATGAGCAGAGCCTCATCGGATTATCTGAGTACTGTCCATATCAGTAATTAGTTCCCTGAATATGCACCTGAAACAGAGGGTTTTTTTTTTTTCTTTTTAGGAAAAGTGGCCATTTAAAAGTGGGTATTGTGCTGGAGAATTTTCATAGTTTCTGTTTACAGTTGAAAGCAATTCTCTTCAAGCCTTGAAAAGGATGGAATTGTTTGCTTTTACAGTTAAAGCTGTAGAAGCAGCGAGCTATTGTTGGATGCTCCTAGAAAACAAGCCATCGCTTTTGATGGCTGTGATATCATTAATCAGTTATCACCACTGGTTTAGGATAAAAATGCCCAAGTAAACACTCTTTAAGGAGTTCATCTGAACACTTTTGGGTGTTTTGCACGTGTGTTGTTGAGCACTTGCTGGGGCTGTGCACAAGCACTGGGCGCTGGCTCAGCCTCGGCTGGAAACCCTGAAATGTTGGTGCTTTGTAACAACTCCCATCAGGTGTCACCACGAGGTATTTGTCTGTCGGCAGTGGCCAGCTAAGTGATTAGCTGACACAGCTCCTCACTCTCTGGGTCACTGGCAAAACAGACAGGCTCAAAAATTTAAGACATTTGTTCTAAATCCTCCTGCTTGTCTTGCCTGCTTCAGTCAGCTATCAGCTCACTTGTCTTGGGCAGGCAAAATAACACATGTTGACACTCAAAACAAGCTGCTCAAAAATAGCCAGTCAGCCCATGGTGGGAAGAAATACTGAAATTTTTTTGGAGGGGAATTTTTTTTTGGCCTTACTAGGGCTTTTTGCTGTGTCTGGTAGAAAGGCATGGAGAGGCAGCTCCATCTTGCATTCTGAGGACTGGGCACCCACACTTCCACCAGGGCTGCCTGATAACTACATTAAGTTTCCTGACTCTGGCTTTAATTTTGTGTCCTGATTTCACAGTGGTAGGAGAACTCACATCAGTCCACAAAACTGGTTTTAAGAGACAGGTATAGCATTTTTTATCTCCAGAAGTGCAGCCACTTCAATGACTCCACACTGAAATGGGAAATGTGTTTTCATCAAGTTGCATTTCAAGTTTGTCCCTCCCACCTCTTTTACTTAAGCAGAACCTGTGTGAACTATGATGAAGGGATAATTTGGTGGCTTAAAAAAATAATAGTGGTAATGTTGTAGCCCTGTAGATAAGAAGTATAAATGAGTGTTCTGACTGTGAGCTGTAAATAGCCGTAAAAAACTAATGCCCAAGGACAGTAATAGAAAATACCAAAGGTCTATAGTGGAGCTGATGGGTTAAGAAAGGGACAGTCCTTTCTTGTTACAAGGAAAAAGCTGACCTGCTTTGCTCAATTAAAGTTGCATTTGGCACTTAGGAGGGGTAAAAGTTGCTTTCCATTTAACATTTATTTCTTTGAGAATTATCTCAGTGATGCTACATCGAATTTCAGGGCCTGTTTTCTTGTACTGCCTCCCCTCCACTCAGTGCATGTGATTCTCTCTTGAAGTGGTAGTGGCTGGTGATGAAAGCTAAGAGTGGGCCCAAGGTGATCCTGCTGGCCAAAAGACTTAGATGGAGGATGCCTAGATGGAGGAAGGTAAAGAGCAGTTTTCATGAAATATAAAAGAGGCAAGTGAGATTGAAAGTCAGGGGATATATTTAGATGTAGGATTTTGTCCTGTGTCTAGTTTCCATGGTGTCAAAGTCTTAGCTAAATCCTCATATCATAAAAATAAAACTAGACAGAAATGCTCTGTTTTAATGTGTCAGAGGGGCAGTAGGATTTGAACATCTTGTCAACAGACAAAACAGACTAGTATAATTCTTTTGTAGGAATCAGCACACAAAAGATACTACTCAGTTGACCACAAATACAAACGTTGAGAGACACAAGTCAAAGAATGTTTTGTGCCATGTGTGTAAAGGACTTTATGTTACATACACCAGGCTTAAAGCACCCTGAGAAAGGCCCACATTCTCCTAATATTAAGGGTTTAACTTCAGGCTGAGAGGGAGCAAAGTTGTTCAGATCCTTAAAGCAAAATGTTCTGCTGTATTGGTTGTGAGAAAAAGACATGCAGCATCCCACTGAGAAGCAAAGCAGAGCAAAATACATCTACCACTCCTCCATGCAGACCCCCAGTCGATTTACCACTCTTTTTTCAGAAATCTTAGCAAATATCAGTGGCTGAATTTCAACATACGCCTCTTTCTTTCTTCTTCTTCCCCCAGAAGATGTGAAAACCATGAAAATGCATGAATACTTTATTCCTCTTTTTTAAAAACCTGAAGAAGAGGAGAAAATTGATCAGAGGACACATTGCTGCTTACTTCCATGTGTCTGTGAGCATGGTTTAAAGCAACGATGGCCTTATTTTGAGGAAACTCCTGTGTGCACACTGCAGTATTTTAGCAGTGCTGTCCTCAAGTCTACTGAAGTTTCACAAGCCCAGGGAAGCCAGCGACTCTGCAGTAACGAGCTGTGGCTTTGCACTCGGGCTAATTACTGCTGAAGTCCAAGGGAGCCGGATTATTTCCTGCCAGAAAGTGCTTGAGCTGCAGCAGAATGAATTCTGTGTGCAAAGCCATTTGTGAGAGTTGTACTGTTTTCCACCCTGAATCCTGAAACTAAGGCAGAGCAGACATTAAGCAATTTGCCAGAGGCTGAAGAGAGGCAAAGACTACAAGGGGAGAGGGGTGGGGCTGGTGACTCCCAAGACACATTCATCACTTGGCAGATTGTGCTGTCCTACCAGCTTGCATTGCAAGGAAAATTAACTGCCTAAATGAGACGATTTTGAAAGGACTTTTTTTAGCATCTCCCTCTGCTGTTTTTTTGGTAGAGGAAAATATGGGAAGTTAGCCAAAATTGTGTTCCTGTATGGCCAAATGCTATTCAAGCCACATTACTAATGAGAGCAGGATTTGGCCCTCTGCTTGCCCGGTGCTCTTCTCTCTGCTCTATAATACATGGTGGTGGATCAGGTGTTACTCATCACTGCCCAGAAAACAGGAGAGGTAAATTCACAAGAGAAGCTCTGAAACTCAGTGAATTCACTGGTAATTAGGGAGAGGAGAGAGCTTGTGCCTTACACTTGCTGGATTCTTGCAAGAAAAAGTCCAGCCTCAAGTATATTTAAATTTTTACTGCCAAGTTAAACCCTTGCACAAAAAAAAAAAAATAAAAATCTTACAATGGAAATGCTGACAGGTCCTTAACTATAGTAGCAGTAGCAGTCTCTGCTATAATAAAGATGTTGCATGTTATCAATAATCCTCTTTTTGCCTGAATCCCTGTCTTTCTAAAGAGAAAGGGCTTACTGACTGGGCAAATCTATTTATAAATTTTGTCTTGGCACAAGAGGAGCATATCGACAATGCAGTGGAGATCTGGCGAGGCAGCTGGCCTGACTGCACGCAAGCAGCAAGCTGAGTGTCAAAGCAGGGCACTTAAATTTTCTCTCCTTCCTCTAAAAGAGGGAGTGGGAGGAATTAGGAAGGGGGGGGGGGGAAGCTTTCCTTTGAACGAGGCAGGGTCAGAGGAGCTACAAAACATTGAGTAAACTGTCACCCTTGGCTCACTGAAGAGCTTTGAAGGGCTTTCACAAGCTGCTCACCAGTGGACGGAGTCATCTGAACTGGGAGCCAGGCTGTGTGTGTGTATTTATACCCGTGCTGAGGCACGTGTGCCACAGCAGCCCTGGCTGATAAGGACAGCCCCTCCTGCAGTTTGATGACAATTTGCTTTGAATAAAACAATGCAGGGGTAAAGCTGGAAGGGAAACAGATAAGATCTCAAGGACTTACTTTTTTTCCGCCTCTGTGTCATTTTAAAAAGGTGTTTTTCTTTGGATACGCTGTGGTGGATTTTACATCTGTTCGCTCCTAAGCAAAGTCTTGCAGAGAAGATGATGGGCTTATTTAATCAATAGAACAAACTAGCAAGAAAAAAAAGTTGAAGTCCTGTCCTTTACCCTCTTTTCACATTAGTAATAGTCTAGTAAAATTGGACTTTTTCCCTTCAAATGGTAAGAAATAGAGAAGGCAATATTCCTTAATGTTCCTGAATACCTGCAGCCATGCAATACCAAATAATTGTCCTATTTTCCCAGGACTTAGGCCCATTCCAGTGTGATAGAGAATAAAGCCACTTAGATATTTACTAAGTGACCGTGTTCCTGTGAGAATCAAAGCTTTGCAAGTTTATTTTTTTTTTTTCCTTTCTGCCATTATGAATGGTTTTGAAAATCCCACTCTGAATGTATATGGCTGTCCTCTATTACATGGATGTCAAATTTCCCTCTTCTTATACCCAAAGGCTAAAGTTTACTCAAAGCAAAGAACAGCAAGGATCACATTGCTCTCGTCAAAATAGCTTACAACATGCAACCAATAAGTAGGTCACTTATCTGAATGGGATACTGTATAAGTAGCATGTTTGCCACAAGAGACTTATGAGCGAGTCCCCTATGGTGCACAAATAATAGTCTGTCAGTCTGATTCAATTCCCACAGATGTTTCAACTAGACCTTGGTTTAAATGGGGCTGGATCAAGGGGTGTGCATCACGTATGAGCTGTGGATGGGCCTTTCTTCACAAGGGCTTCCTGAAGTCACTGGGGATGTCACAAAAGGCCAAAATTGATTGTGTAACTTTTTTCAGTCTTCACAAACTACTTGAATGATCCAGACATATTCCTGCAGAAAATGCAGGGGAGGAGAATAATGCACATGGCAGCGTTAGCTTGGGGCATCGATGAACTTCAAATCTTGCAGGTGACCTGACTCTGACCCTTTTAGCAACTAAAGAATTTCTTTTAGGCTTGTCTTCATTCTCTGCTGGCTTTGGAAGAATTGCTCAAAGTTAGGAGGAAAACGATAGAGACAAAATTCCCAACTAAAACAAAGGAATTCTGAAAGTCTTGCTGGAGAAGCTGTGATTTGGGGAATTGTCTGCTGAATGGAGCACATTGCATCCAACGGCAGTAGTTGGGGAAGGGAGTTGTGATTCCAGGCTTGGAGCTGCTGAAATTCTTTTCTAGTGCTGTGTGTTTTGGCAGCACTAGAGGAAAATCTCCCTTCCTCTGCAGTGAAATTCCACGTAGGGAAGAGCGTGACCCAGTGAGTTTAAATTTTGACATGGCTTACATGGAAAGATAACCTTTGACTGCAAGGGCCCAGGAAAGCACTCACTGCAGGAATCATCCAGCTGAAATCTCAGTGATGAGTTTGCTTCCCTCTGAGTTTGGAAGACTGTGACTATAATTAGGAGGTGCCTCTGATGGATTCCACCAACACCTCTTCCCCAAAAGGACAGAAGTCAGACTTGTGTGGCCGGTAGGAGATCAAGTGTGAAAGCCAAGACTCCAACTGTATTGCAGTGGAAAACCACAAAGAAGGGGTTAGAATCATCACTAATTTAAAACTATTTAAAATGCTGATAACAAGATACAGAGAAAGAATTGGCACTGAGAAAAGATTGTTCTTCAAAGATAAGTTCTTCTGCAGTTCTCGTTACAGAAATTGCCTTGCTTTGGGAAACTGTTCTTCAGTGGTAGAGTACAACATTTTTAAGTGATTTAAAAAAACAAAACACTAGAAAAAAAAAACCAGCTCTCTTTGCCCTTTGCATAACTGCATATGTTCAAAGTCTGGTGGATCAGTCTAGGGTAGAAGAGTTGAGCATTGAACAGAACTGAGCTAGAGTAGGCTGCTGGATTGTACACAACAACCACCTGTTGTTTTGTAAGGGAGAGGAGATGCTGCTGGACTTATTGCCCTGGGTATAGCATCTGGACTTACCTGATTTCAAGGAATTTAGAAAGGAAGAAAAAAGTTGTGCCTTATTAGATGCTCCATAAACCCCTTCCTGATTCCACTCTCACTCCTCACCTGGATGTTGCTCTCCCTGCAGGCAGCACAGGTTTTACAGAGCTCTACCTTTTGCCCTTGGTATTTGCACAGAGTTTCAGTGCTGAAAAATATGCATAAACCAACTGTTCTGGTTGAGGTGTAAAATTAATTGTGATCATCACTCATGCCTGGACCAAGATATTTCCCTTTAAATCTGTGTACAGGAACCCTGAGTGCCACCATCACAAATTATGTGTATGTGGTGTGTCACAGAGAAGGAACATGTGACCAGGACCTTCATTAGGTGGCAGATTTCCACATTAAAATGAACATTAGCAATTTCAGCCTCAAAAACACTTCTGAAAACAGTTAAAAGGTGCTGAGAGCAATAAAGTATTAATCATTAGTAAGAAGGTAAAATCATTTCCCAAGGGGCATCTTGTGGTGCTACAGCTTTGCCTTATGCACAGTTTCCCATTTCACACTTCCTTCCTCATTAGGTTGGCATTGGGATAAAAGAGCAGAATGGGTCAGGAGGTCCTGTTCCAAGTAATTAGAGAGTTGCTTCTTTTATCTAAGTGTACCTTGTTAAAGTATATCAGTGTCAGCCAGGTTAATTGGAACTTTAATACATAATTGATGCTAATTTATGGTCGTTTTTGTTCCAGGACGCTGATGCAGACCCCAAAGTCAGGATACAGTTTTCTTGTTATTAATTATATACTGAAAACCAATATCCCATTGGAAGGAGACCTACAACTTATATGTTCTATTGATTTTCTTCCCCAAAACCCTTTGTTTCACTTTTTTCATGTTTGTTTGGTTTTTCTGGGTTTTTTTTTTTTTTAAGCTCCTATTTAACCTGAGGGGGGGGAAAAAAAAGTAAATGTTTATTTCTGTTTTCATCCATAAACTTACTCAATGGAAATGTTCCTCAACTGTGCTGCTCTAAGTAGGGCAGGACTCCAACTCTGTAGCTGAACTATTGTTCCCAAAAAATGCTTTTCCTCCTCAAATTGACAAAATACCCATGAAGAAAGAAGTAAATGCTATTGCTGCATTTTAATTAATTTTAAAAGTGAAGTCAGGGCTGTGCATTGGTGGATGCTATGAGAAGGAATCACCTAAAAAGGGTGAATGAGAGCCAAGTGCCCTGAACCTTTGAAAAACATGAATTTCCCTGTGTGAGGTTTGGACTGCCCATGGGATGGGGTAGCTGCTTTCCCTGAACAGCATTATTTAATGTGGTTGGAGGACAGATTGTCATGGTGGTGTTTCATCTGAGGCACCTGGGAGCCTTTTTCCCTCATCACTGCAGTGACCAGGAAGTACAACAGAGGGGGTGTAGGTCAGTCTGCAGATCCCATGTAAGATATGGAGCTGCTTATGAAAATCACAGAAGGTGTAGGATGGCCAGACCATGCATTTTCTTCACAGTTTGCACATCTCAGATTCAATGTCTGTGGGCTCTCAGTACTTGTACAGCCAAAACATGAGGAATACTTTTCCCTCTTGCCAGTTTATCTGATATTTTAATCAGATTTTCTCTAAAGAGGGTTCTTGTAGCATCTAAGTACAGCAGGGATTGCACAGATAATACGCTGTTATCAGATTTCCCTGCTTAGACATATCCAAAAATAATGCTGTTTCTGGGGTTAAGGACAGTCCTGCAAGTACACTGGAAGTTCTCCTGTTCCTGTATGTTGCCAGATATTTGAACTGGTTAGATCTGATATGTGTACAACTGGTTCCTCCTTTAATTTGTTCCTGAGCTGATTTTGTTCTCTGGAAACCAGATGTGGCATAACATGATAACATACCTGTCGTGGGTTACGCTGGAACATGACACAACATGTGTCAAGTTTCTTTTGAACCTCTCTGAGATCGGGTATCAGTCAAAAGGAGGTCATTTTAATTATCAATGATTAATTAATTAGATGATTGTTGGACAGATGAATCCAAAGATTATATAGCACTTTTAATCAGTGTCTGTAACCTAGAAGAAAAATGAAGATTGTTAAGATGAAAGAATGGAAAGATTGTTGCTCAAAATGTCAGTTATTTGTGTGACATTTTAAAAGTGATGAGGTGAAGTAGCATCTCTCAGTACAGCCTCATGAACAGTGGCAAATAATTAGGAATCACACTGCATTTCAGAAACTACCTCTTGATTTAAGTATATTCCTACCCCATTTTGGTTTTTAGATGTCCAAACTGAACTATTTTTATTCATGCTGCTATTTAGGGATTTGAGTGCTGTGCAGAGCCAGGCTGCTCCAGCAGTCCTTGCCCAGTTATTCCACGTGGATCCTCCTGCTGATGCTGCTGGCTGGGATGGCTGGGGACCTGCAGGGTAAAGTGATCCTGATCAAATTGAAGGCAGCCCTGATCACAGAAGGCGAGGTGCAGACATTGCAATGGGGATGGTTTAGCAGCAGAAAAATCCTTTTGGTCGGATCTGCTGTTTTTAGCGATGCCTTGTGTGTTCCACAGCTCTGTAAATGCTGGGGCCCTGAGGGCACTGGTGCTCCTTGCTGGCTCTGAGCTGGACAGTGACCAGTTCAGCCCAGTCATGTACACAACTCAAGCACTCCTGTGCCCAGTACTGTACACAATCCAAAGTGTGGCCAAACTTTGGTACAAGAGCATTGCCTTTGAAAGGACAGCCTTTTGGAGACCAGTTTACCCAGGGAGGAGTTGAAGGGATGTCAGCACTTTGCTTCCTTCAGTGATGATGTAGCATTTGCCTTTGCTGCATGTGAAATGTCCACATTAGACAAAGGTCCACCACTGGTCCAGTTATGGTTCAATTCACAATGTGAGGGAGAAGAGGAAAGTCTGGAGGCCAGTCCAAGGTTTCCATCATCAGCAGTAAAATACAGAGGCACCTCTGAGCTCCAGCTGCTGCAAAGTGATGAGGAGTGAGGAACTTTCAGTAATAAAACTGCATTTTTGAGTGCCCAATCAACAGAAATTGTGGCAAAGAGGACAGAGAGTTTGGCAGTTTGATCAGGTTCAGTGTTGCCTGGATGGCTCCATGGGCCAGTGTTTAATATGCCAATTTTTATGTGTCTATAACCACTCAAATTTCCTTGCACTCAATGCTCTTTGAGTACCAGGCTGTACAAGGTAAATATCTTCACAAAGTTTTGGGATCTTGAGTGGTTCTGGTAACTCCCATGATGTTGCACTGTAACTTGCTGTGTAGTACTTCAAATTTGGCACAGACTGGGTGGTCTTGGCAAATTAGAAGTGCAGCTCAGTATTCAGGGGTTTTTATTTAAGGAGTAATTTGAGTATCTAGCAGCATACTTTCCAAAGATGGTGAGACTGAGACAAACACTATTAAAAGCTGAAGCAATCTTGAGGCTATAAGGATTGCATGAAAATCTCCCTTGGCTTTTTATCTCCTTATTCTTTCCTGTCCGAGGATTTCACAAGAGAGGACTGAGTGGAATCGATTAACCTCACAGAAACTCCAGCAAGACTTAATATTCTCAAAGGAAGGTCACCAGGTTTCAGTTTGTGCCAGCACTCACTGTCCCGAGGTATTGAAGGCCGGGGAGCTGGAAGTGAACCCTGGTCTGCAGCAAAAGAACTGCAGAAATGTGCCAAGCAATTTGAATAGAAATTGATGTGGCAGTAATTTTTTTTCCTTTTTTTTCATTTCTTTTTTTTTTCTTTCTTTTTGTTTTTTTTTGGAAGTTGCTCCTGTTTTCAGGACTGTGTTCACCTCGGAAAGGAGACTGGGGAATAAGGGAATAATGCTTCACATGGCTGATTGTCATTTTGTGGCACAAAGTAAACAGAATGGGGAAGGCAGCAAGTGCATTAGGGCAGGGGAAATAAAGAAGCATTTCTAACCTCTCGCAGCAATAGGCAGCAGGGCACATAATGAGCTCTGCTGCACTTGTGTGAACTAAGGGAGGTTGTTCTTTCCCACCTCCCTCCTGATGGCACATCTACTCATGCCCTGTGGAGAGCAGTCAGCCAGGGTTAGCAGCAGATAACCCTGTCTTATTAAGTGTAGGGTCTGATTTTAGGGGGTTCTTATTGGATTTGATTGGAGGATATTATTCCTCCTAATGGGTGTCTAAGTAATGTTCAGGCCATCACCTTGGAGTTGGCTGGGGTTTTTCCAAAGTTGGGATAGAAACTGTCCCTTATCTTCATTGTAGCTGCAGCTGCTCAGGTGAGGAGCCAGAGCTGGAGTAAATAGCCCTTAAGAAAAACAAACCTCCCTTTTTCCTGTAAATGCTGGCAGTAATTATAAACGAGTGAATCATGAGTTGTCTGGAATACCCATAGCTTTGCATCTGAACAGGCACAGGCTTGGCATGGCAAATGGTGGGAATTTCCTTCCTCTCAGACATTTCTCAGCTCTTTCTGAGACTGCCTGCTCGCCCCTGCTGCTTTCTGCACCATATGTACTGCTTTGCATTAACTGAATAATGATAATGAATATATTATTGACTTGTGAGTCTTTTCAAGACAAATAACAAGGCAAAAAGTATCTCAAGGTCACCTGTTCCTAAGCAGTCCCCCAACAAAGTCCATGGGTTTGCATTTCTATTTTTTTGTAGGAAGAAACTGTAGAAAACAAGGCATTTCTCATCTTAATAAACAGTTAACTCCAGCAGCGACTGAACAAAACTGGCTAATCAGGGCTCCCTCAGGAGGGCCAGCAAAACTGGGAAGGGTACCACTGCTCATACCAGAAGAGTAGCTTTTATAGCTTCATCTCCTGCTAGAAATACTTAAAGTGAGAAATACTCTCCTGCCTGGTCCCCAGCCCCGGGAGCAGCCCTTCCCAACCATCATTGCCTTTGGAGATCCTTACAGGTTTTGATTTTTTTACCTCAGGGACACTTAAAGCAGATGNAGAGTCCAGGAGTGTTTCTGCTGAACTGCCCTGCTTACCTGTTGCAGTGTTGTGGCACTAATGGACACTGATTGTACTGGCGATGCTACAGGAATCCCAAGTTGCTGTGTGCTTTCCTGGGACAGGGCAAACACTGCCTTTGCGACGGACTGAAGTATTCCGGTGTTGCACAGCACCCCTTCAGAGCCGGCCGCATTAAATCAGCGGAGGTGCTTTATTTCAGTGTGTTTCTGTTGTAAGCTCTATGTGATGCGTAGCTATGTTTTTTAAACCTTAGCCTTCAAAAATTGATGAGCAGGACTGGGGGTTTATTGAACCTCTCTTGACAAGCTTAGGCTATAAGTACTTTTTACACCAATTACAGATTTCGACTCGAAAATACAATATATCTTGAAGACATTCCCGGGAAATCCCGAGTGAAATGGTGCATAGCTCACATTTTCTCAACGTGTGCCCAGCTCCCCAAAGAGTTTGCAGCCGCTGTGTCGCAAACCTGAAGTGAAGGAGCAGATTTACATTTCGCAAATGACCCTGTAAATGCCCCATTAATTCCACGTACCTGGTTAGTGGAGGAGGGAAGGGAACGGGTTTGGTGACATTTGAAGCGGGAGGCAGAGCCGAGCTCTGAGCCTGGAGCTCCCTTTAGCGACGGCGGCGGGCAGTGCACGGCTGCGGCTCCCGCATCCAGCCCCGCTCCCACCCCGGCAACTGCTCACGGAAATCCCGGCGCTCAGCAGTGTTGACACCAATCTTAAAAGGAATCTCACTTTGAGACGGGGATAGATGCCAGCGCTCCCAGTTCCCACCTGGTAACAGAAGACCAGCTGGCCCTTCGTTTAAAACTCTCTGGCGAGCAAAAGGCTGGACTCCTTCACAGGCTGCAAGTCTGGGCTTGAACCCCCCAGCTGAGCTGGTTCTCCTGCTTGATTTAGAAAGCAAGTGCTTCTTTAATGCCGTGTGTTAGAGCTGGGACTGGTGGGACTTGGAATTACTTTTTCCTTCTTTGGTCAAGTGGGTTACAAAAACAAGTGTGCTGTTGTTAACTGTGGGCTCCAGCCAAGGGCGATGGAAGACCTCAGGGCCCAAGAATTTATCTGTGGAGAGTAGAAGAGGCCAGATGGCCTCTTTTGCCCAGCAAAAGCAAAAGACAGGGAAGGAATATTCTCCTCTCTCCAGTGAGTGTGAATTTCTGTGTCACTACAAGGACACCCCGTAGGACTCTCACATCTTAAGTGCTGAGTGTGTGACTTGCTGGTTTCACCTTCCCTCTCCCTGCCTGCTGAGGTGGCTGCACCTTGGGCATTTGGAGCACTGTGTCCTGTGGTCTCTTTCCCTCTTTCTGACCCCATGGGCAGACTGTGCTGGCTTCTCTGGAAAAGCAGGTTCTGGTGCTTTTTTCTGGCCTGTGAGCTCTGCTTCTCTGAGCCCCTGCTTCAGAAGTGGAAGCTATGAAGCCTCTCCTGTACCCCATGGCTGTGGTGAGGTGGGGCAGATAACAAGTTTGTACTCCAGCCTGTTCCCAGAAACTTGTGTACATTGTCCTCAAATCCTTGAGTTGAAGATGTAGGGTCCCTTTGTTATAGCCCTGCAATCTATGGCATCATAAATTTTCAAGGAAGTTATCTATGGCTTTGATAACAAATATCAGAGGGTATTGAAAAGTCTCTTCCCTGAAAATATATCTTTATAAGGAGACTCTAAGTCCAGTCTCTGTATCCATTCAGTACAGACAAATGAAAACCAGTGGTCTGCATTGCTGGCAGCTTTTACTGAATTTAGACTGATGGCTTGGATGTAAAATGTTTGATTTCAGTATCAACTGGTTTTCTGGTCTGCGAAAGCTTTTCTTTGCACTCTGCAGAGATAGTAGAGTAAAAATGCAAATTTGAACACCCTATATTATAGGATTTGGTGTGTTTCAGAAGAAGATAAAGAATGAATGGCTTCCTCAGGAGCAGGAGCCAGTGCCCAGCTTTGGAGCAGAATCTAAATTTCCTAAATTCCAGGAGCGGTCAAATCTTCTGTTGCTCAGCTTCCAGTACAATTTGGGGGAGCATGGGGTAGCACATTCAGCAAATGGGCAGGAAATCAGCAGCAGGTCTAATTGCCGACTTTGAAAGATGGGGAGCTGGCAGGAGAGAGCAAGGGATAAGATATTGACAATGCTGCAACTTCCTGTAAACTTGTTTTGTTTAATTCCATGATTTTGAACATATGGTCCATCAACTTCTCATGAGCATTTAAATTTCATTTCCTAGAGCAACTGAGGGATAGCTATTAATGCAGGATGGTGGGAGGTGTGTTCACAAATCCGTTTATCAGATAATGGGATTAACACGAATACCTCCCGAGCACTGCTTTAGAAACTTACTTCTAAATCTACATATTCAGCAACTACAGCAGCCACATTACAGCACAACAAATGAAAGTGCTGCACAAGCATTTCAAGGCCTTCTCTCACAGTCCTGATAATAAAGCAGTGGCCCAAGACAGGGACAAACTCTTGTTACTGAGGGGGCTGGAGGGTGTGCGCTCCTCCACTACTGATAAAGTGAAACAAAGGCAGAGGAGATTGCAGCTGCATTTGAGGCAGAAAAGAGCAAACACTGAAGGATGCTGTCCTGGCTGTACCAGCATCTCCTTTGCTTCTTATTTCAGCAGGAGACAGAACGGGCACAGGCAGAAGAGGAAAGATGCAGATGATTTAAAGATAAGACCTAAACTGTCCTGTATGTCTGGTCATTCCACAGCCTGTCTCTTTGCATGCACTGGAGTATTAAGACTTTTTGTGGTTTCATATCTTATCCCACACAAATTCTAGGCTTTGGGTTTTTTTCCTATTTTCTCCCATATTCTTTATAGTTAACTGCTTTTTTAATACATAAATTGGGGTTTGAGGTGTTCCTTCTCTGCAGAAAAGTCTCATCTCTAGAAAGAGTTCTTTGTGTTTAGAATATGATCAACCACTGCATTTTTACTATTGCAAGCATTTTACTTTCATTGTGAAATAAAAGTGCAGGAAAATGCCTCAGAGGTTCTCCATGTGAATAAGCAGAACAATGTTCTGTTCTACAGGGAGAAGTACCTTACTTAGTGTGAACTTGTGTGTCATATTTGGCCTGCCACAAAGCTTATAAAAATTATTTCCATGGGCAAATCCAGTTTAATTCAAACATTTTTTCTCTTTAAAAGAAATTCTTGAATGGAAAAATACTATGGTGGGGTTTATATCAGGAAAAGAATGGCAAGTTTCTCTTTATCTTTGCTGGTAGAGACTTGAACAAAACTAAAGCTGACACTGTGAACCTGCGTTGTCAACACAACCTGTGGCTTTGTAGCATCTGGCCTTTACAGTTCTCTCTCTGCTTGTTTCATGTTTGCAAAGAAGAGATGAAGGAGCAGTTTTGACACGCAGGGAGCATTCCCCATTTGCAGAATGATGTGGTTTCTAAGAGATGCTGGTTCCTGCATATGTATCCCCTGGTTTTGGTAAGAAAACCCTGTTAAAAATTCCCCTCCCCTATACAGCCTGCTGCATCTCCCTACTGCCCTGCTGCAGTTCCTGCCCCAGCCCTGTGGTGCTGACGGTGCTGGTGGGGTGTGCAGGGGTGGAGGAGCCTTGCCTTACCCTGACTTTGCAGCTGAAGGCAGCACATTCAGGATCCCCTAAGTGCAGTGCTCCCACAGTGCTTGTGTTAATGTCCACCTACTGGAGAACATGTACAAATTTAAAGATTAGCAATAACACAGCAAAGTATATTGTGAGATAGGATATGGAGTTTTATGGAGGAAAAGGATTAGTAGATATTGCAAAAAGCTTCTGCAGTAAAAGAAGTGCTGAGATTTTAATACCCCAAGGTATTAAGTTTTTATCTCCATTTTTCTAAAGCTCTGCATCAAGGTTTTTTGGAGGCACAGGGAGGATTTACACACATGCATCATCTGTTAATGGAACCCTGAAGTCAAGCAGAAACTCCAGGCATCTTGAGACAAATCAGGCTTAAACTTCATGGTTCTTCTCATCATACAAGTCCAGGGTGCAGGGACAGGGTCACTGTCCTGTTTTGGCTCCTAACATTCAAATGGCAAGGTAGGCTGGATCTGTGTGAGTCCAGCACACACATTTCTCCCTTTGTACAAGTGGAACATTGAAGCTGTTTACTCTCCACACTCATAGAAGTAAGGCTGTGTCACTGCATGTGAAAGGGGGCTTTTCTACCCTCTTCTGATATGAGACCATGGAGCCAAATGAATAAAAGCTTTTCCTTAACTCTATGTCTGCACTGGCATGGTCAGCCTGTGACAGCCAGCACATGGTCTCTGACAGGGGAGTGCTGTAAACAGCAGTAAGAGCGTGTGAGAAGCTCAAGGTGAATATGGCAGGAGCAAGAAGAGTAAATTATATGTGCAGGAACTTTAAATCCTTAAGACCCAGTAAGCAGTCAGGTTTTTTTTTCCTTTTTTTCCCGGCCCTAACTTATTTTTTCAGTTATGATTACACCCTGACTCCCTTCAAAAGAGAAAAAAGAACATTCCCTCCCAGGGAATCGAGTCCATACCCCGATTCACTTCTTTTTCCTTAGCGCATATGACTCCCAACAGCAGTGTGTCCAAATCTGACCTTACAGGGATTAATTTTCCACTAGGTGGAGCTTGAGTATCTCCTCACCACACATCCCTGCAGCTCCCCGCATCCCTGCTCTGCCCAGCAGCAGCAGCACCCAGCAGTGCAGTTACGGCTCTTGGCCCGCACTGTTGGCATCGTTCTTGCCACACCATATCATTAATAACGCATTTCTTTGCTGAAAACCACGAATTTCTTAGTGGAAAGCCAGAGGCCCCAGAAGCTATTTCCTTGTGGGAGGATTCCTGAAGTCACACACTTGTTTGCAGAGCAGCATCACGTCCTACAGATAATCAGAGTGCCTTTATTTTGGAAGCCTTCAGTGTAGCTGTGTTTCGTCATAAACTTTGGGCTTTATGGTTTGGGAGAGTAACTTCCAGAATCTGTCTGGACTTTGTTCTGGTTCAGGGCCATTTGTTGGCAGAACTGTCTGATCCCACAGACCAGTAGTGATGATGGTGTGGGGAGAAGGAGCCAGTGGGCTGGTCAGGCTGTGCTGTATATTGGCTCTGAAGGTCAGTTACAGAAGGGTTCATGTCAGTACTAAAATTCACTGCAAATGGTTCTAGACAGATATGAAAACTGTTCTGTGAGGGCCTCTGTGAAGACCAGATATCATTGGAATTTCATTGAAGCCTGAGAGGAATGAGTTTAATTGTGTTTCCTGAAAGAAAATCTGATTTCCCAGTCCCCAAAGAAAAATAAAAAAACATCACTTTCCTTGTATCTTCTGAAAATCAGCAGTAAGCCTACTGGGTAATTTTCTGAGGTTTTAATACTGTGTGTGTGCCCTTCTCAACCCACGCATATGCTAATTTCAACTGCTTTTATACCGTGTATTCCACAAGCAAAGTCTTCGAGCTCTCTGAATGGAAAAGGAGTTTCTGTTATCGGGGGAGGAGGAAACTACCAACTGCAAAAAGAATTCAGTGCTCAGGGGAGTAAAGCTTAAAGTGAAGTTGCTGATTTCCTAGACCTGGGACTCTACATCTCTCAGGAGATTATATAAATCAGTCTTTTAAACCAGCTCACATAGGTGAAAAAATGGTTCTCTCTTAAGTATTGCTTTCCTATACAGTTAGGAAATACTGTTATTAATCTGTATCTGTATTAAATCTGTGACATAAAACTGAGGGCAAGTAATTTTCAACAGTTTGACTGAAAACCTGAAGCAGGACTGACATCACCTTGGTGGTTCATGTGAGGCTGTGGTATGAATAGACTGAAATGACTTGGAAATCACAGCAATACCAATAGGAAGTGTGCATAAATACAGGGTGCACTGAGCAAGCAAGATTCCTTAGGGAAACATCACGTAGTAATATTATTTCCTGGCTATTTTGTTTAAATTGAGACTTTAACTCCCAGACAATTTATCAGCTGAAAAATTCAAGATGCTCCTTAAACTAAATTTTGCTGATCATCATTAAACTCTGTTGAAGAGGTGTTTTCCCTTCTCCTAAACAGGAAAGTTGGAAGCTTGCTCTTGAAAAATTCAGTTATTCTGCTGCAAGTGAAGATTTTGGCCAAAATTACACCGGCCATCCTTGAAAGCCCAGGCAGGTCTGGAGCCTTACAAGCTGCTCAGCCCTGAGCCTTCCCCAGGCACTGGCACAGCTCGATGTGGGTGTCAGGTTTCTGACTCCCCTTGCAAAGTGCTTTACTGTGCTCAAGCCCCAAATGATCGGTCGATTGTGTACTGTCCGCCCCAGCGAAGGGTGTCCCTGTGAATGGCTCCTGCTGCATTAGCTCCCCCAAAATACTGATTACAGGGATAAACAGTGTATGCTGGGAGCTACCCAAAGTGATGGGTGAGCTTTTTGGATCCTGCCTCTGTTGCACGCTTCAGTCACAAAAGGCATTGCCTTTTTTTTTCTCCTCTTGTTCTCTAGCTATTTTGAAAGTGTGTTTGGTTTCCAGAGGTAATGGTGACATTGTTTGCTTGCCAGTCAGCTGATTGGCCATTGTACTTTTAAATCGGAGGGATTTAAACTAATGCTCTCTAACTGTTCTGGAAAAAATGTAACTTTACAACTGGGCTCAGATAGTGGCAGAGAGCAATGCCACTCACTACTGCTGGAGGGCTGCTTTCAAAATGGTCTGTGGCTGCAGTGGGGGAAAGACTTTGACTGGCAGCTGGTAATGTAATGATCCAGCTGATGTTTGGATGATGCTGTTATAGCTGGTTTGTCAAGGGCACCTGAAGAGTCAGCTCTTGCACTGGAAAAGCAATGGAAAAGTTATCCTGGGAGCACTCAGAAACTGATACAGCACCATTTCAGGGTCATCCCTTCAGTGTTGCTTTGCATTTCCAAGATGCATTTCTGAAGGGAAGCACTTGGATGATATTGCCTTACTTTGGTGCTTCCAAAAGCATCTCAGTGGGTTGGGTGCCGGTCAAGACTGAGGCTGGCTGTATGAGTTAAGCCTCTGTGAGTCTTGTCTGAAAGCTGGGGAGACAAGTGCATTTAGGGCCAAAATCAGAAAAAGTCCAAGATGTGTTCAAAGGGAGGTAAGAAGTCTGTCACAAACCCAGAACACATCCTCCCCATGGAGCACAGGAGCTGTCAGACACACGTCTCCGGTCTGACTATTTACAGCATTCTCACACTCCAGGCTTTTTTATTTGTATTCACAGAGACAGACAGAGAAGGGTGCTTCTGCTTTCAAATGAGGCTGGAGCAGGAGAGTAGAGCAGTGTACCTAGTGCTCCTTTTTATCTCTCATCTTTCCACCTACCTGCCTGCAGTAATAATGCCCACGGGGATTTGCACCTCTCAGCTGGAGCAGGAGAAGTTCTCCAAGCCCAGGCAGGAGGAGGAGGCTCACCGTTTTAGAAGACACCAGAAATAAAACTGCCAGGCTCAGGGGAGCACAGATCAGAGACACAGATTTGAAGAGTTAGAAGGAGGGGAGCGATTCACCTGTGGGGATTAAGGATCCAGCTACAGGGCAACAGCAGTGCTAAGGATGAATGTGGAAGTCAGAGAGAGTAGGAAAAGCCACATAGCAGGCTCTTGGGTGCCGGGCTGTGTTTCTTCAAAGGCTGCCATCTCCTCCAGAGGGGAGCACTTCATCTCGCAGTCCATGCGTTCGTTTGTCAGCTGCCTTCACACCCAGCCCTCCCACACTCTGCAGTGACTTTCTGAACCTTCTGATGCTCCTGTGCTCAAATGTATTTCCTTATTATTTTCCCCAGAGATGAATCTCTGTTGTCACTGCACTTCAGGGTATGCTCTAAGTTGTTTTTTTCTTCTGTTAGTCTCTGTAAGTGCTGGTGTATAACTGAGCTGTTGCAAGAACAAATCAGCAAAATAATTGTCTCTGACAGGGTGTTCACATCATGTAACTGCCAGTGTCTGGCACAGATATTCAGACTAGCCAGAGAAACTGCTTTGAATCACAGAAAGGTTTTCATTTTTGAATGTGTTGTAGGTCTGAGTGTTAATGCCCCTCTTGTCTCACCCTCAAGGTCCCACTCCTATCCCACCCCAGCCCTAGTTTGGAGGAAGCCTTTGCATTGACATCATGTCCAACCTGGAATATGAATTGAATCTGTGAAAGATGGAGAAAACAACAAAACTGTCTCAAAAGAAGCCTCTTCATACTTAGTATCCACAGTCCTGCTTAGTGGCTCCAATTCACACTCAGGGATGGGGTTAAGGATCTGATTTAGGGGTGGGGCTGGTTGAGCCTGGGACAGCTGATGGGGTTACTACTGCTGCCTGTCCATCCCCTCATGCTCCCTGGAATCTGGGATGGTTGTGGCTGAGCTCCAGCCCATCTTCAGCCTCCAGCTCAGCATTGCAAAGCCAGGCAGAACTGATAATACCAGGCAAGAGATGAGGAACTGCACTTCTTACATGGGCATCTTATTTGCGCACACAAAAATAGGCTGATTACATGCTGGATTGTAATTTATCCTGTTCTCCCTTCATTTTGATCTCAGAAGGAACAACTACTAAATTTTATGAAGTGCATTCAAGTATTTAACTAAGCAATTAGGAAATGCAATTTGAAAGTCATACTAATTGCTTGTCTACACCATTAGCCATTTAAATAGTTTAAAAAAATCTATCCCCTTAGTACTTGACCCTGTTTCATAGAGCAACTTCCTTACACTTGGTCCCCCAGCCAGTACCCTGGGTGCAAAGGCAAGTGAGTGACAGGGTGCAGGGGAATCTGCCTTTAAGAAAAGGAGTCTCTCCTGCAGCCTTGGGGTTTTCTTCTCCTCCCATTTCATCTTCACCCTCACTCCTCCCTTGCAGAATGACTGACAGTAACCATGAGCAAGGGAAATGCATGGCAGTAGAACAGGGAGGATAGCTGCACTGGAAGTGGTGGTGGGGAAATTTAGGAAATTGAAAGCCCTGAGGTTGCTTTGACTCTCACATAGCCAAGATCATTTTCAAAATCACTGACCTGCAGATAATGACAACTACAATGTCCACATACACTGCCTGAAACCAACATCAGATTACAAGGAGAGCTCCCTGAATGTGTCCCTCATTCTTAGTCTCTTTCCCTAATCTGCTGCTGACTATTTTGGAAGACTGATTCAGGCCAGCTGTTCATGTGTGTGTATTTATACACAGAAATATTTTCATCCATGATTGCTTTGTGGCTCTGCCTGTTAGATTCAAGAAAGCTATCAATTTCAAAAAATGTTTATTAAAGGTTTTAATTAGTGACTTGGTTTAGATTACATAAACATTGTTAATGGTGTATCTTGATGAGGAGAGAATTGCACCCAAGACTCATGTATGAAGATGTGTAATATCAGAATAGCTCAACATTTGTTCTTAATACCATGTATAGAGATAAGTTAAGATTTTTTTATGTTCTTAGGTAGACTTAAGTACTACTAAACTGCAAGCCACTAGCTAATTATCACTGTTATTAAATGTCTGTGTTAGTGCAGAATACAGCTTATGAGCTTTAAAGCTTACACTAATCAAGAAGCATGATCAACCAGTGATGTAGGTCACTTACAGCTCAGCTGATATGTAGCTGCTCCTCATTGATGTTACTGCTTATACATTTATATTGATGAAATAAAAAGTTACAGTTCTATGAAGTGAAGTAAGGGAATAATTACATTTTGATTATTAGGAAGCCAGTCACCAGTCCCATTTGCACAAACACTCAAGCTGATAGAAGGACAGAAAACTAAATAGTTAAATAATAAAATGTCTGAATTGTATTGCTTGTAAAAAGTACTGGAGCTTCCATGTAAGTCTTCATTGCTGTAATACTGTTATTTTAACCACAGTTACTGTTTAACATTTCAGAAGTACTTAGGGATGTGGTAATTGGGCTGTGGGCTATTGAGAGGGAATCTTTCTAAATCTCTCCTTTGTTTATGTAATGCAGAGAAGGTCCAACACTTTTTTGGACAAAAGGACCTTGACTCAAATGGCATGTAAACCAGTAATTACTGTCTTCATTCTCTGTGAAACTGTTTCAGGTTGCAGGCTGCATCCCACAGGACACTGTTGCTTGATAGTCAGAACTTTCTCCTGGAAGAGAAGTGATGCAGATTTGGTTCACTCCTGGCTTGGGTTGCTCTCTCCACTTTGTTCCTAAGGATATCTTCTGTGAAGTGCCTTGACATGCTTAGAAGAAAGATCTTGTATTGATGCTTGGAAATGACTAAGGGAAATCAGAGTTTTTATCCTCAGCTCTTCACTTAGTGGTGCTGTTCTGGATTCTTGCATTTATGTAATAATTTGCCCAGGGATAAAGAATCTTGTGAAGGCTTGGCCTGCCATTCCTTGTGCTTACCAGTGGATGGTTTTCCATGGAGTGCAGTGAACACTGGGTTAGGCCCAAAAATAATTAATTTTCCAATAGCCTGTTCTAGAAGTTATTTTTAGTTTATCCTGACCTAGCTGCATTGTCGTTTTGTTAAGAGTGTGTTGGTAAAGTAATTCAGTCAGATGTACTACTAAACACAAGAATCCATAAAGCAATATCTTGTGTAACAAGAGAGATGTAACCGGAGTTATCAGGTAGGAGGAGTTAACATTTCCATCAGCTCATGGTATGAGATTCTGGGCAACATTAAACAATCCTGGTTTACAAGTTGAAACAATCCATCAACATGAAACTAAACACTCACCGAGGAGGTTTAAAACCTTAATTCTTGCTTTTAGCTGCCTCTGGTGCAAGGGTACATCTCTGTCTGGGTGAACCCTGTTCCATTTTCCAAGTCTCTGCACCAGGAGGTTTGAAAAGCAGTGGCTGCCTGAACTTCTTACCATGTGGCAAACAGCCTTCTCTTTTTCCCAGCTCCATTCTTGTAAGTGGCTGCAGTTGTTTAGAGATAGTTGGTTTTGGTTTTGGGTTGTTTTTTTTTTCCCACAGAACTTGGCCTGTTGCTGATCCCAGCACAAAAAGTCACAGCAAAAATTTCAGGGTGGAAAATTTGTCCTCACTTTTAAACAATATGTTAAGCCACAATTTCCAAATCCAACTGCCTAAACACAGCTCTCTAACATGTGTCCTTTGAAGCCACCTGCAAGGATTTCAGAAGCAACTGCCTACGTTTTGATGTGGCCTTTCTGACAGGATTCACCACACATGTCAAGGAGGGCATGAGCCCCTAATTCAGAGGCTCCAGTTCCTGCTGTCGTACCAACATAGGTAATCTAAATTGATGATTTCTTTAGGATCAGCAGTGGGAACAACAGAGTTTGAAGTTAAGCATCTACTTGAAGTTGTGTATAATGCCAAACTGGCACCTGAAGTCTGCACTGAGGCTTCCTAACATAAAGCTGAGAGTCTTGGCAAGCTTATGTGCACATTAATAATAAATCCTGGTGACACAACCCCTTTAAGAAGAACAGTAAGAGCTGCAGCCTCCTTAGTGGAAGGAATCTGCTTTGTTCTGTTTCAGTGTAGCCAGAATACTGGAAGATCTTTCTATTTTATTCTGCGCTCTCTCTCATTATCTGAGTTTCCAAAAGCAACATGGTTCAGGTCAATACTATTTTATTTTTTAAATTAAATTATCTGGTTAGTCATTTTAAGAGCTATCTACTTGCTAAGGGAAGTCCATGTGTTTTGATTTTATTTTTATTCTGAAAGACTGCAGTCATCTGGCTGTTTATGTGAATGATTAAAGTCTTTAAAAGCCCTGATGGATTTTTTTACTCTCTTGCTCTTGTTACATTCCAGATTTATGCAGATGCAGATAAACATATGTTATTTTGTAAAAGCCAAGGCTGTTAACAAACAGTAAATAAACTAAACTGGACTTCTATTATAATGGCAGACTAATGAACTGAGTAATTTGAGTGGTATAAATAAGGAATGGCCAGAAGTGTGGGAGGCTGTAAGAGAGTCCATTGTAAGAGGAGACTGGGTTTACTAAAGCCTTTCAGCAGAGTGATTATTTAATAAAGAGCCTTATAAGCAAAGGTCCTGGGCTGGTGCCTGCTCGTAGCTCTGTATTGCTGATAAGAGGGTAACAGTGTTGGCAGCATCTGGTTCTCTCCAGTTCTAGTAGAACTGGAGGGGAATCTGGTTTCATTGATAATCCAATATGATTCATTTGATATGTGTACATACAACAGATTTTGGAGCATCACAGTATAGGAAATATATAGGCATAGGCCCTGGAAAGGACACTAAGGTGCAATAACAGATGAGCAGGACACTTCAGGAATTATCCTCAGTTATTTGAAGAAAATGAGTGGATCTCATTCCACAGTGCCAAGTCCATTACAGATATTGCTGGATAGAGAAATGTTTCTATTACATCAGCTTTCAGAACTGATTTATAGATATCTTTAAGACAGCTTCTTCCTTGCACAAATCCTGCCAAGGTGTGGATATATCCAGGACTTCTATTTGTATAGGGTGAACTGAAAATGTGCTGGTAAAGAGAAATCCCTGCTATCCCCATATGAGCTCTTCCATAGCCAGTATTAAACATTCTCCCAGTGTATCAGCTGCCAGCAAGTGGCATGGGATACTCTAAGTACTTTTCACTCTTCTCCCATAGTTTCCTGTAATTTTTGATTGTGCTTATTTATGGTTGTGTTGAAAGAAGATGGTGTAAATTAGAGAGTTTTAGCTGTTCCATTGTTCCATTCTGTATTCAAGTTTTAAATTATTATAAGCTCATGCCTATAAAAATGTCCTTTCCATCACCTGTGCTTGGCTCCAGGCTACATATTGAAATTTATAAATACTGTGCAGCTTACAGATGCTTTATGGAGATTTTTGAGGAACTGTGTTCTCTACAGGCTTTGAAACTGAGACCATAATTGAGTGGAAATGGTGTTCAGGGAACAGAAGAAAAAAAAAAAGAACAGGCTGAGCAAATGCAGTTTCTTGTGAGAATAATGGCTGGAAGTCTAAAACCATTCAAAAATGGCTGGGAGAGACTCCTGAGTTATTTCAGGCACTGCAGAGTAAATGTCTATGATATGATAAGAACCAAGCTTCATCACCTCAGTTCTGAGGTATTGGTTGATGCCAGTAAGATTCAATTAGCTTTTCAGGCTGCCAGGAGTCACTCAGTGCAAGTGAGAAGGGTCCTCAGAGTAGGACCACTGAATGGCCAACTTACAGCCAATGTCTCTTTGGGCTTTGCATTTCCCCAAACCTGAATGTTGTGTCACCCTCTTCTATTTAGATGCTGAATGGCACTAAGCAATGGTCTCTGCTGCACACAGAGAGTGGTTTGTCCTTCCATGGTACTTCTAAGTTTTCAGAAATGCCCAGAGAGCTCTTGGGACCTTGCAGGGGCAAGTAGACAGACATCAATGCTTTTACAAAAATACATATGACTGGTACTATGCTTTAAACTGAAAAAAAAGGTCTTGTAATATCCTTCAGGTATCTGAAGCAAGGATCTGAAATTGTAGCTTGAGAAATGCTGGTAAAGCTGATTAGTCCAGCTTATAATACAGAAATATTTATGCTTTACAAATACTGACCACTCTTCTCTGGACTGGTTCAGCTTGCTTTTGATTATATTTTGAATTTGTGTTGAGTTTTTCCCTGTAGCAGGTGCAGATGAGCATGAGAACTGAAGCAGAGAGCAGCAGTGTGCTGCTTGGGGAAATGGCAAGTATCTCTATAATTTACTCAGTGGTGTTTTTCTCCTTATAATTATTGCTAATCCAAAAAAGATCACTGCAAATGGCATGACAGAATTGTGTAAGATGAGTGTAGAGATAAAGCATGAATGCAACCCGTTCCTTGTAGGCTGACAAATTAAGTGTAAAGTGCTATTGTTTGTTTACTGACTACCTAAGCATGAGATGAACTATTATCTCTGCCTCGAGAGGCAGCCCAAGGTTTCCAGTGGTATCAATCTTCTTGTTGGTGATTCATTTGTGCAAACAGTAGAAAGCTGAGCATGTCACTGTGAAGGGGATTACCCAATAACATCTCTGCCCCTCAAAAATTGTTGCTTCTCCACTCCCTTTTGAGACTCAGGATTGCACAGGAGCAAGACTGGAAGGGTGAGCCCCACTCCTGGACATGATAAGGCAGGTCCAGACTCACAGACCTGCCTGCAAACCTCTCCACTGGGAATTGCTGCTTCGCAGCAGCAGCAGCAGCAAGATATTGCTAATGAGCTCACAGGGAGTGGGAGGAGAAGCCGCATTCACCGAGGTGCATCCAGGACTGCTGAGCTGTGGGAGCAGCCTGTCATCCCTCCCTGGCAAAGGCTGCACTTCTGTCAGTGGCAGGAGGCTGTGGGACAGGGCTGGTTTAGGGTGTGACATCCTTTTTGTGGTCCCCGAGCAGAGACATGAGGAAGCTGCATGGGGAGGGCTCCGCAGCTCGCACCACAGCTGTGACAACAGGATGTGAAATAGATGGAGTCCTGGGCCTGCTCTGTGCTCTCCATGGCCCAGCTAACAGCAAACTCAATGGGGAAGCTGGCCTGGGCAGTAAAAAACAAATTAATTAGTCAGGTGTGAGCCTGATGAGTGTTTGACTCCTCTTGTAACCCCAGCATTGCCAGGACAGGTAGCACTGTTTTGCCACACCAAGAATTTAAGTCATGTTTGGCCTTCAGCGGTGCTTCTTTCTTTCTAGTTTTGATCTGTAATACTTCATTCATTCCACTTCTGGCTGTCTGATTCCCCACAAAGCACTGCTTGTCTGCAAACCAGCTGGAGGAGTAAACTGGAAAATGAACAAAGCTCCCAGTGAAAATCGTAGAAAGCTTAATCCGTTTAGGGGATTAACACAAAGGTGAAGTGGTGACTAGACAGTGGTTTGTAAATATTTACATAACTAAGATATCTGATAGTATTGGACTCTGAAATCCGGTGGATACCTTAAATTAGATTAGGGATAAAGTCTTGCCTCCATTTTTAACAAGGATGGGATTGAACACTGCAACAGCTTCATAAGGGAGGGCTGGGCTGCTTGTCATTTGAAGTCATTAAGTAAATGATTGGTTCTTTTTTTTTTTTTTTTTTTAAATTAAAGACTAAAAATACCTAGTTTCACCAAAAAGTAAAGTCTGCATATGGGACATACTGAGTGAAACTCCCTGGCCTGTAGGAGGAGAAAGTTTAGACTAATACATCTGACTGGCCTGTGAAACTACACTATCATTAACCACTAGAATAAATGTTTTAAAATTAACTTGGCAGCTCTTGAAGAGAGTACTAAAAAGGGAACTGTGGAACTGTAATGAAAGCAACACAGTGACAAGACTCAGAGTCTTAATCTCCCAACTCACCAGGCCATTGAGGACCCTGGAGAGAAACCAGAATCACTTCTGTGTGTGTTAGAAGGACCTCAGAAGAGCACCTCTGTGTAGCCAATCTGCTCACTGGGGCAAATAAAACACCAATAACTTAAAAGCATATTCCACATTGTCTGTATCAAGTGTTGTTAACTTTTGTCAGAACCACCTTTCCTTTAATGGCAGAATTGGAAGGATGGGGACAATTGTCCCTCAGGAAATGCACCGTTGGAACAGCCAGCTCACAGCCCTATGGAGTAATGAGGAACAAAAAATGCAAACAAACACAAATCATTATTTGACCGTACTAGCTTTCTTCTGGAACCCAGTTTGGATGCTAAAATAATGTGCACCCCATTAACTCCAGTCCTGAATGCTCCTGGTTTGCCCAGTCCTTGTTTGTGTAGCTGAGTGCCTGCAGGAGCATCACTGGAACCTGATGATGATGCAAGAGGTTCATTCCCATGGATCTGTTGGAACTGATCATTCCAGATGATCCATACATCATTTCCTTTCTTTCTTCACTCCAATTCACCGTTGTTCAGCTTTTGTTAAAAAAAAAAAAAAAAAAAAAAAAAAGATAATTTTTTTCTGCAGGAAATAGTGATCTCTTGGGGGAATTTTTTCTTTTTCATATAACTCTTAACCTAGCAGCATCACTGCATTGCTATGAGAGTGGAAATGTAGACAGTACAGGCTGCAGCCTCAGCTATCTGATCTTATATAGCACAGTCTACCCGTGTACCAATTTGTAACACATCCAAAGCCTTGTGAAAGCATCCCCATGTGTAGAATTACATGTGTCATATTTATTTAATGATAGATTTGCTAATACAGCACCTGCTCAACAGAATTGCAGACTACATTGAAATCAATCACCATATGCAAACTGCTTCTAGCAAATGGGGTAGGATATCTGCCCAGCTGAACTGTGCAGATCTGTGTGTGTTCAGTCATCTTTTTTAACATAGCTATTAATCTGGACTGTCAGACTTTTCAGACACATATTAGATGGCTTTCTGTTTCTACTGCGTTTAACTAGATGAAAACTGGTGCCCTTTCTAGACTTGGAACCAATTACAGGAAGTCACTGGGTGTCAGGAGTCAGGGCCTCTGTGTATTTAGGGAGAAAATTCAGTTTCCAGCCTAGAGCTCGCTCTAAAGCTAAGAGTTTCTTCTTTGTGTGCATGTCCTGGGAGATGCATTTAGAGATGTTTGAGCCTCAAAAGGCTGTATTGGAGCTACCACTTTGTGGAGATGCCTTTCTGGGATCCTTGTGGCTGCAGTGAAGTTCTCATGGGCTCTGACCTGCTGTCACACTGGGTCATGTTCTGCTTGCCCTCCACATCAGGTATGCCTAAGAGGGGGAAAATCCCATTCCACTGTGGTATGTTGACCTAAAACAACCCCTGGGGAGGGAAGCATGTCTGGGAGCCCAAGGGTCTCATTCCCATCCTGTTTACATCCCCATTGTAACTCCACTGGCTTACCAAGACTTCTTCCTGGCAGACTAGCACTCCTAAATGCCCCCAAAATACAAAATAAACATTTGTCTCTACAAATTTCAACAGCATTTCCTTGCTTTGGAATACTGTTTTATTTAATTTGTGGTTTTAATTTGCACTTGGAAGCTGGAAGTACTTGAGTTAAAAAAGGAGTTTTGTGCACTGGATGCAGCAGATTTGATTTCCATAATGAAAAATACATGAATCATCAGCTGCAGGGTTATGTCTTGAATGTTTCTAAAAGTATCCCCCAGAAAGATGGTCTAAAAGTTGAGGTAAACAAAATAAATCTAGTTAGTTTGTATGTGGTTTTTTTTAAGGCACTGGTATTAATTATAATGTAAATAATGTGATATTAAATAAATATTACATTAATGATAATTAGTTAATGTTTAATTATTGGTTCAGTAAATAAGTTAATGATTCCATATTCTATCAAAGGCTGGTCATCACTGGAGGGGAGAGCCAGAATCCTTCCATGATTGATATTAATGTCTTTTATTCATGGTTCTGGATGAAAAATGAAGTGGGTATAAAAACCGGCAGTGTTTCTTTAGCATCAGAGGCAACTTTCATACTGGTGTTACATGCCCTCACTGTCATAAATCAAACAAGATGGTTCATGAGTTCCTTTCCATATACACTTCTCACTTTTTGGTTAAAAGACTATTTTTCAGACCTGCCACAACAGCAAGCTTTACCTGCTCAAGTATTGGAGAGCTTTTCTAGAGCAGGAGATACCAACAGTAAAATTGTTGCTCATCTGTAAGTGTGCCATCATTGTCACTCTAAAGGGCACTGGCAAATGAAAAATATCTGACAAATTGACAACTTGACAGCGACCCGAGATAGTGAATTAATCCACCTTGGCAGAAGGCTGTTGATGAATATTTAAATAGGTTAATAGTCAACATCAGAACCCTGAAACCAAATACAGGCTGGCAGCAGTAGAGAACAGGTAAATCTGATATCTAAATTATGCTGTTAGTAGTGTGCTTCAATCTCAGTATGGGAATCAGATCCTCAAATCTGAAATAAAAGAGTTAATAATCTTCTCTTATGGATATTTCTCTGAGCAACAGCCTTTTTTATCAAAAGAAGGTGCTTGTTTCTTTAATTTATGTGTGCCCTTACACAGGCAAATCCCCAGTTCCTTATGCAGCTCAAAGACAGACGCATTCCAATAAGATAGGTAAGTTCCCAAAAGAAAAATATATTAAAAATAAGTAAATCCCATCTGATTTGACTCATATCTATGAGTCTCTCAGTTTCTCTGTTCTTTCTCCCAAAACACGAGAAATACTTCCTGTTTTGACCATGTATGACAGATAGACAGGAACATGTCTCTTTGGGGTGGCTTTCATAGAGTTTTTACAGCCAAGATCTGTACTCCTGAGAGTACCATCAGCCCAGCACCAGAGCTGGAGTTACAAGAAAATGAGAAGTGAGAAAGGAGCACAGGGCTGTGTAGCAGTGGTGTAGATGATCCAACCTCAGCTCTTCACTGCGGTACTTTCTGGGTCACCTGCAGTATTGTTTTGGCAAAATGCAGAAGGGCAAGCTCAGCTGGCACCACACACATTTACCTTCCAGAATATCATTAAAAATGTACAAGTTGGACAATGCACTTTGTCCGTATCACTTTCAGGTACTTTCAGGTGGCATTCCTCCAAAGGACTGATGCAGTTCAATAACAGCAGTTTTAGCCATCTGTGGGCTCTATAATGAATTCTTTGACTAACCCAGAATCCTGTTTGGCTCAAGAAAGGCTCCAGGGCAGTCAGGCAAGTCGGGTGCACTGGAATCTATCTGTTGTCTAAGGATAACTCAATTCCATGTTAATAATAAGAGCTAGCACTGGTCAAACCCATTTCCATTGTATAAATCGAAGAGTGGTTCTTGTGGGAGTCTGTTCTGGGTCCAGTACTAATCAGTATTTTCATTAAGCATTGGGATTAGGGAATACTGTGTTATTATATTTGCAGATGATACCAAGATGGGAGGCACTTTGCAGGAGAAAAGGCAAATTCAAAAAAAATCTTGGTAAAGTAGATAAATAGTCTGGGTGGTGCTAAAATAAAAATGGTCATTTTAAAAAAGTAGGAATTATTTGAGAATAATACATTGCATGAACAATTGACTGACAGTGACTGATTTGGCCTGACAGAAAAAAAGTTTAAAATGTCACAGCAGAGCACACATTTGCCAGTAGTCAAAAGTGTAACAGCTACAGGAAAAAAAACAACCGTATCTTATTATGGGTTATACAAATACAAGTGAGATAAGTGAAATAATTTTTCCATTGCGTGCAGCACAGATAAGCCCTCAGTTAAAATACCAGCTCTGCTTGGTACTTGCAAATTTGGAAAGGAAGTGGCCAGGATAATGTCCAGATGAAAGCAATAAAAAGAACAACAGATATTATCAGAAAACTTAAGGAAACTGTATGTTCTTCAGGTTAAAGAAGTGGGATTATTTTCAGATAGTACACGGGTATTGCTCAGTATTACGCTTCATATTTGGGCCAGGATCAGAATAAAAACAAAACCTATTGGAGAAGAAGATCTCGGTTAGAGGTTCAGAAAAACTGAATGCTTTGGGGGATATTGAGCTTTTGTGATTGATTTTTAGGAGCAGCTGGATGACCAGGATTGCTTGGTGTGCAGCAGCCTTGGGCAGGAGTTTGAAACTGGAAAACTGCTGTCCATTTTATTTTCTAGAAAACAAATGCTTAAGTGCCAGCTGATGTCAGTGATACTGAAATATGTGAATATATTTTTGTGGAACAAGCAAAACTGAGGATAAGCAGAGGAAGAGAAAATACAGTAACTAAAAAACATGGAACACAATTTTGCTTGCTATGGCTCATCATCTGATGGTTTCTTCCAGATATATTTTAACAAATAGATTCATGGCAGTATGATATTAAAAAAATAAATAAAACTGGGGAATATTTGCAGGTCTCATTTACCAATTTATAAATGTGAATTTTCTCTGCTTAAGAATGATTTTTGTTTCAACAAGCAAGACATAGAAGGAATAATATGTCAAACGTGTACTTCCAAAGAATAATTTCAGTAAAATCTACAAAGTAGAGATAAACCTCCCACGGCCCAGCACTGTTCCTACTCAGGTCAGTGAAAAGCCTGCTATTTTTTTCAGCTGGACGATCTCACATTTATTTTAGCAATTAGGTTCACATAATGAATTTGTAGACAAATAGAAATTAAATTCACTGGATAAATTATATGCTGTGAACCCCTCATCTGTAATACTTATCTTCTGCTATTTTGCATCCTTAGAAATATTCCAGATAAGAAATACAGTTTAAGAAAGGTGATTTTAAAATATAATTGTTACAAGATATGTGGATTATTTAAAAAAAAAAAATTGAGAAATTATTAAGTAAATTCCAAAACATCTTGTGGAAATATATCACAAAACAGAATCACTGCCACTCTCCCCCTTGTTTTTCTGAGTCTAGCATTTAACTCTGCATTGGATCCTGTCTCTCTGGACCATTTTTCATCAAGCCAGTGAAATAATTTCAGATTATAGCAGTGGCACAAATCCTAGGGTAAAATCAGAAACCAGGTCAGGTTGCTCACAGGGAATTCAGTGATCCAAAGCTAGAACTGATTTATTACCAACTAGTTTGTTTATAGCTATCTTTGATATCTTCTGGCTACTTTGAATTATGCATTGTTGACATACCCTCAGCCAACCTCTACTGATATTAATAAAACATCGAAAACAACAGATATTCAACTAAGAACAGAGCAAAAACTGTTTAAAGACCTCTAGATTTGTTTAAACAGGGAGAGGTTTAACATCTTATAGCAATAACATCAGTACTGTACATTTGCTGTGATCAAACATACAGTACTGTAAGAAAACTGGCAGAAGGCTAAAAACCAAACTTCTCATTCCATCAGAACCATTAGCAATTAAAAATGTCTGCTTTCAGAAAGGCAGGAGAGTGGGAAACAAAAATAAAAATATGTTAGGAAATCACAAAATATGGGAGATTTATAGATTTACAGCTGCAGCAGGCCTAGATGGAGAAAGTGAGACAGCAGAAAAGGGATTAGGATTAGGATTACTTATGCACTTATATAACGTTTGTGCTAAATTTGATTACAGTACTCAGTAAAATGAGAACTCAGTATTCATCATGCACAGCTAAAAACTTCATGTCAGCATCTTCATTTACATTTGCAAAAATAATTAGGAATCATTTGTAAAATGTTTTAATTATGTTAATCAGCCAATGTTTTGCTACACTTTGAAGACATAACGCATTGTAGGAACTTCAGTCAGAGCAACCATATGTTTGTTTGCCTCATATGGCTGGAGGAACATCATCTGTCATGTTCATAGCTATTTTTTTTGTCTGCAGAGTCCCCAGTTATCTCTGCATGGTAGATTATTGCACCCTACTTCTGGAATACTAGGCCATGAGGGGATTTTTAAAAAATAATAAATATATGCACACATACTCTCAAATTTTGAGTATCCAGCTTCAGATTTATAAAGCTTAAGTGCTAAACACTTCCTATGGGTTTATTTATTCTGTAGCTAGCTCTGAAACTTGACTGAAATTGTAGACAGGTTTTTGAAACTCTGAGCCTATGTGACTTTTGCTAAAGCTTAGCTGGATGTGAAATGTGAAGGTGTTGTGGAATCAGTGGTACCATGACCTGTCATTAGACTTTATAAATATTCTTCCTATATGATACACAACTTGTCCTAACCATCATCTTTTGGTTATGGTACTCCAAACTAAAGGTGAGTAAAGTCTCACTCGTCAAGAGCAGTGTAAATCAACACATTTTACTCTATTTATGCCAAAATAAGGGGGGGTGGAAGGGGAGAACAAAACCAAAAGCCTTTTTTGTAATTGCTATTCAAGCCCATCAGTGTGACCTAAACAATGTGCTGTGTCTGTGTGAGGGAAGCGTGACCGACGTGCACAGCCCAGTCCGGGACAGGGCTCCAGTGAGAGGGAGGTCAGCAACTGTTGGGAGCCAGCTTGGCATTCCTGCTGGACACACCTGCACAGGAGATCTGCCCAGAGACACTCAGGGTGTTATTAGCACACATGTGAACACACCTGCTTTAGGTAGGAAGGATGGTGGTGAAAGGAAAGCTGCTGGAAAGACAGGTCCTATCATAAATATCATATATACATGGAGATGTGATTCATTTACAGTTTCTGAAATGCCACTGTGTTGGAAGGAAGAAGTGGTTTTGTCAGCTTATTTTGTTGGTAAATGTTTTTGTTAAACCCTCTTGCTGTATAAAATGCATCTCTGTTAGCAAAAATTGCTTTTACAGCTGCGCTAATGAACAGCCTCTCCAGCAAGTACAAGTGATTTTGTCTTCATCTGTGAGACCCTCTCCAACTCACTGAAATATTTGAAACGTGTTCATGGCCAACGTTGGCAGAGCTCTTGTATTTTGTCCTTGTCCACCCAAGGTGGCTGTATCAGTTTTAGATGAGGCACTGAAATTTTCTTCCCCTCTCCAAGGTGTCTGTCTTGCCTCTCCAAGCTTCTCTGCCTTGTTTCCTGAGGCATTTGTGTAACCCAGACAGGCTGGAGCCCTGGGCTTTGTCATGGACATGCCTGTGCAAGGGACAGATGCCTTTAAGACATATGTACAAAGCAGGTACAGGGGTAAAGTCAGTGGACATGAATTTATTCTCTCACTCTTGAGAAAGGGAGGAACTTATCAATACTGGCTAATACCCTGCCACTTACCACTGAGGCACAAACATAAATAGTGAGGAATTGATGGAAAGCACTGAATTAAGGCTTTCTTAAACTGTTGGGTTTTTTCTCCTTTTTCCTTTGGATGAGTTGAGAGAAAGGAGGACCTTTGAAAAGGAGTCAGTATAATCACAGCTTGTTGCTGCTGGGATAGGTAAGATCCACAGGCATCCAAGTTAGGTTTTTAGCATTCAAGCTGGGTACAATCCAGCCAACAACACAGCAAGGACCACCTTCAGGAGTATCTACTTCATAATTTGAGTGCAGTATAGGAACATGTTAGCTGGCTTTATATGAGTCAACTCAAATACTAAAAAACAGAATCCTGGAAACATAAAAATACGTCATGTTAGTTATGACAAGCTTACTTCGTATCTAAATCCCACAGAGATTTATGTGACTTGTAAAGTCTGAACCAGAAGGTGCTCTCAGAAAACCGCCATCCAATCCAGCTGTTTTTCCTCCAAGAAATGGGAAACTGAGGGTGCTTGAAAACCTACTTCCCACTCCATGGAGAACATTCCATATAGCAGATATTACACTATTTTGAAGCAAGCTATTAAGCTAAAAGAGAGTGTACAACCATGAACAGCATCCCTGTGTTCCTTTCCCACAAAGATCTCAAACTCCTTTCCTATGTAACATCCCTAGGTGTGTAACTGTTTGTATTACAGTTGTCACGGTAATGTCCCAGGTGACCGGTGTCAAGAGACCTGGACACCAGGCCCTGTGTTTACTCTCCAGAATCCAATCTTTCTTTATCCACTCAGTGGTCTGAACTGAAGTTTCTACAAAGCAGAAAAAAAAATTTCCCCCATAGAATATTATGAGATGAGTTTTTTATTGAGATGCATTATTTTCTGCCTGGCAATTTTTTACAAAGCTTAACCATGAGGTGACATATGAATGCCAATAATCATCAGGGCTTGTAAATTAGAAAAGTAAATTGTTATAACAAGATGAGGATAAGAATGAATTAGTTGAAAAAGTGCATTTTTATAAATCGTTAAATACAGAGTCTGGAGAAAAATTCACATTTTATAAGGTTATTCTTGTTTATAATACAGAATCACAAGATTATGCACAAGATTATGTCACAGTCAAGGATATACTAGAAATTAACTGACTTACCTTTACACATTTCCTCCCAAAACCCTTGTTTTGCAAGATTATGAGTCCTCCACTTCCCATAAAGACAGGGTCATTGGAGATGTTCCAAATTATATGAGCCATGGGTTAAAAAAATGTATCTCATTCCTTAAAAAAAAAAAAAAAGGAAAAGTAAAAAAGAGAGCATGAGCAATCAGTGTTTTACTCTTCACCCTGGTCATACTCAGTTTCATGAAGATAAGGGATAGCTTTTCAGGATTTCCTATTTCCCCTAATCTTGGACTGCTTCCCTGGGAAGAGAGAAAACAAAACAGCTTTAGAGAAAGCCACAAGCTGAGCATTATGGCCTACAGGCAACACGTAATTAAAAGGTAACACTGAGGCTGAAAGGGAAGATGAATTTTAATGCTTTCCACAGCTTCCTCTTATCCTGGGGCTTTGCAAACTGTGTAGCAGTGATTGTAACTCTCTTGACTTGCATTTAGCAGGCCAGGCCATTCCACATAGCCAGGGATGAGGCAAGTGCAGAGCATCTTTTGGTGAAGTGTGGTGCAGTGCAAAGTTCTCTGTGCCTGCAGGGGACTGACAGGTTTGACCTCCTGGGTGTCACATGGAGCCCCTCACCTGGCACTTGGGATCCAGCTCCCTTGAGCTTAATGTGTTGGGTAGAAGTTGGAAGTTCTACACTCTAAGCAAAGGTCTCAAGTGAAAAGAAAAAAAACAACAATGGAGAGGTGAGGTTTTACATCAAGATCCAAGTTTTAACAACTGAGAGAAAGGGTAAGAAGAAATAAAAAAATAACGCATTATTGTGGAGACCCAGTAGGTGTCTTGGAAATGTCACCTTGTGCATCCTGTAATTTAATCTGATCTTATTTCTTGCAGGGCACAAAAAAGGAGTGACAAACTGCACGCAAGGTTTTCCTTTAAAAAGTTCAGTTTGTTTTCTAACTCTTTTACTTTTTCCCTGAAGACTGGTTGCTCTAGGTAAGAATACACGTGTCCCTAGATGAAAAGCCTTGTGACTGAAAATCAGCCACTGATTATCTCTATATAATTGATGCTTCAGCCAGTAAGTGAATGCTTGTGGAATAAAGATGCCTTGAAGAAACCCTGTATCTTTCATTCTCTCTCTGGATTAGAAACAAAACAGGCATTTTTACAGTGTACATTTTTAATTAACACTGTAGTTATCTAAGTAAATAATGCATAGATTAAAATACTCATTTAGAGAAATTACAAAATATTTAATTAAAACCAAAGTAATGACTGAGAGGAATTTCCTACCAGGAAAAATATACTTTAAGGAGTATTACTGGTTTTTGCTACACAAACCTACATCTCTATGCTGCACCTCTTTGGCTTTGCTGTTTTTCTCTCCCAAAGGAGAGAGGTGTTTTCTAGGTGCAACACAAGAGCCGGGCTGCCCCAAAGTCAGTGCACCAGACCACACCACCCCCTTTGCTATCACGTGCCTTGTCTGCACTGCAGCAGCACCCTGGGAGCCTGGGATGGCATTGGTGCATCCAGGGATGGGGCAGGTGAAACAGCTCAAATGCCAAGCACGAGATTTCCACGGCAGGAATGCTGCAGGCAGCTCACCCTCTGGTGTCAGGGCCACACTTCCATCTTCTCTCATCATGTACTGGATACAGCCTGACAACACCTCACCAGCTCCTGCTGATAAAGGGCCCCAAAATACCATTCAAAACTAATGGAAATGCGTGAATGTCTTGCACAGGAACAAGCTCAGGGAGCAGCATCAGCAGCCCCAGAGACAACTTCATGGTTGCATGTTCAGGCAATGATTCTGTGGTTACCAATGTTTAATTTTATAAACCTAAAAGTAGCACCATTGATTATATAAGAATTACTCATTCACATATAAATAAAAGCTTGCTGGACCTAACATTTAAGTGTGTTTTTTTTATGTTTATGTAAATATTTCTTTATCAGACAGCATTTACAGCATTTCTATCCTGATCTTGCTAAACAAACATCTGAAATCATTGCTCTCACAGACTTCAGTGGAAAGCTTGGAGTCTAATCTAGACAGCCTGGGCAATGGGTTAAACATCATCTTTGGAAGGTGACTTTTTTTGCAGCAGTTGCTTATTTTCTATATAAGCCTGCTGTGTAAATTCAGGTGAGGCTTCGGGGCACTGTTTTAAAGTGGGATCTCTGATGTGGGAATCTTAATTCTTAATACAGTTGACCTCTGATTTGGGAAGTGTTGGAGTGTTACTGACTAATCAATATCTGGCTTGGCTGCTCTGCTTCAATTTTCTCTTCTGAAAACTATTTATTTCTCAAGGGTGAGATGAAACTTCATAAATGTCTAGTGTGGGCTTTTGAGCAATTTAAAAGGTGCAAAGTTTTACTAGGCAGGATGCTAGGAAAGGATGTTTTTCTAGTGGAATTTTTCTGTATATTTGAAAAGGTGCAGTCAGAGCCTTTGCTGCACAGAGCAAAATAATTCCACCCTATCAACATACTTTCAGCCACTAAAATACAAGCATCTTAGAGTGAAAAAAAAAACTGAAGTGTTCAAATCACTTGCAAATTGCTTCCAAGTTTTGTCTGGTGAAACAGTATCATTACAGCAAATGTGGAACAGACAGCACCAAGCAGCTTTATGTAACACAACTGCAAGCCATAGAAACTGAGGCTTGCAGAAAGTGCAACTCATACTTGAATTTGGCAGGGACAGAGTGACAAATGCACTTCAGAGTAATGGCATATGAATTTTAGTGTGTAGTGGTCAGGACCCTGTTCTACATCTGATGATAAAGGAGGAGCACGAATATTGAGTGTATCAGTTCAGCTTCTGGCTTAAGGCCACTCTCCAGGCAATGTGCCATAGCTATGAAATCACTCTGTTATTTTCAACTTCACATTAGATGAATAGGGTAGTGCAAGCTGTTTGAAACTCAGCTTTGATGTATTTAAATGTTTTGAAATAATGCCTAGCATTTAATACAGAGTTTTGTTAACATTAGCTTCCCTAAGTGCCTGATAAAAATAGTTTCCTTCCCCACTGTTTAAACGTTATTTTTTCTAATTAAATGCAAATGCTTAAACCATCAGCACTCACCACAAGATCCAGTTGCTCAGACATTAGCTCATCCATCTTAAATCCTGAATTATACTAAAAACTGTAGCAGATACAATTATGATTTGTTGCTACAAATCATAATTCCCTGGGAACAAATGGGAGAGGCAGGTACAGTGCTCTTCACACACAGAAACATTTCTCTTTAATTCTGTGTCAAAGTTGTCACTGACTTCAGTGACAATTGTATTTGGTCACAAATGCCCAGGTCTTTGCTACTTAAAATAATCTCCTTTAGTTCTTAGTCACACGGGCGCAGAAGCTGCAGATTTGTATAGGTGTGTCCAAGTGTTTGGTGCTGAGCGCTGTTTTGTCTCCATAAGCAGCAGCTGTTTTTACAGAAAAATCACAGATTTTTCAAGGTTGGGAGGGACCTTTGGAGATACCCAGCCCAGCCCCCTTGCCAAGGCAGGGTCACCTAGAGCAGGTGACACAGGAACGCGCCCAGGTGGGAAGATTTCTTCCAGTGGAAGATTTCAAAGACATCACTGCCTGACATCAGCACGTTCCTACACCCGATTTGAACAAACACCATGACAATGCTGTTAGCAGCAGGGCACCAGATCCTCCAGCACCTGTTCCCTGCCTTGGGAGACCCACACACCATGCACTTGGGCTTTAAATCAGTGATTATCTGGCCTCTTTTCAAAGTCTTTATTCCAACATGTGTACACTTTGCATTTTTTGCAAGAAAACAAAGATAAAGCAATCAAGTTGCGAAGTAGCTTCACTTGGGTAGAACAGGAGGCCCTCACACGCTGAAACCCCGGCTGAGGACGCTGAGCCCTGACGGAACGCGGCCGGAGCCCGTGTGGGGAGCTGCGGATTTGCCCGAGGGACCACGCACGGTGCTTGTACTCAAGAAGCCGCACCTCGGGGCAGCGGGGCAGCCGGCCCACGGCAGCCCGGGCCCGGGGGAGGTCACGGCGGCTCCCCCCTCACGGCTCCATCGCTCACACCGGCCCCTCTCCCCNGGAGGGCGCGGCACTGCCGAGGGAGCCCCGCCGCGGGGGCCGCGACCCGCGCCGCCGGGGATGCTGCGCTGGGTCCGGCAGCAGCTGGTAGGTGCCTCCCTTGCATCCCCCGCGCCCCGGGCAGGGCGGGCTCTCGGCTGGGCCCCGTCCCGACGGCGCTGCCCGGGCCGCGGGTCTGCGGAGGAGCAGGGCCGGGGTGCGGGAGGGAGGAGAGTCCTTCCCGCCGCAGGGGCTGGGGAGACCCGCAGGCACTTGGATCGTTATTGTCGGGGATTTTTTAA
>VXAC01004963.1:400506-485312 GCA_013399225.1 Rhipidura dahli
GCAGCCGGCCCACGGCAGCCCGGGCCCGGGGGAGGTCACGGCGGCCCCCCCCTCACGGCTCCATCGCTCACCCCGGCCCCTCTCCCCGCCCCGCCACGTCACTTCCCGGGGCGGCCGCAGCCGCCGGGTGTCAGCGGCCGCGCTGTGATGGCGGCGGCAGCCGCGGCTCGGGGCGCTGGCGGGGCTGTGCCGCTCCTGACTCGGCGTGGGCCCCGCGCCATGGGGAGCAGCCGCGGNTTTTTTTCCTCGAAACCCCCTCGGCACGGAGGACAGCGCGTTCCCTTACGTGTGGCCCCCGCGTTGGGAAGGGCTCCCCAAACTTCCCGGAGAAATGACGGTGCCTTTTTCCCTGGACCGACACTTCAGAGATTCGCAGCTTCTTCCTCCTTCCCGTTGCGAAATGTTTTAAGGCTTTTTCACCCGACGTGCGTCTCATTTATTTCCCCGTACCTGAGCTCCTTGCAGCAGCTGCGTGCTGAGGATTTGAAAGTGAAAGAAATGGAAGCAAAGCATCCGTGAAATGCTTTCGGCGGGGGAAACCACTTGGAAAAGGCGGCAGTGAGGGTGCCTATCCCCCACACAGGCGCTGCTTGCCGTGCTGGCTTAGAGCGAGCAGGGGAAACCAGGCGGCTGTGGCTGTCACGTCTGTGCTGCTGTAGCAGGGAAGTACATTGAGTTTTTCGATTTGAAGTATTTGCCGGCTTCCTGCCCCGACCGGCATTATCCCACTTGCATTTTCTCTAAGGGAGAAATTCTTTCTAAATGATGTATTTGTAAAATAACTTCTTCCATTCATTGGAGTTACTTGGCATCATGGATGTTGTCCAGGGAGTGCAAGAGCTTACATTAGTTAGGTTTTCATATTTTAGTTGTTAAAGCTTCTGTCTCACGAATGATTTGTTGAATTTGTTGCATCACTTTTTACAAAACCAGAAAAAGATAAAAAAAAAGTGTTTTCTTTTTCTTCCTGTTCTTCCCTGACCTCGTTTCCCATGGCCCATAGATTTTCCCAGTCCTATGTCTGAGGCAGAGTGCTTGTGGTGATGGTCTCAGTGCCAGCTTGACAGTGCTCACTAGTTTGGTCTGACACCAAGAGTTACTGACCTGGAAATTAATTGCTCAGTTTGAGCTCTGACTGCACTCTTCTGTTCTGTTACAGTCATACACTCAGTTTCTAGAAAAATAGCCTGTTTGGTGTAACATAGCTGTTATTTTTTCCACTTGAAGGTGGCTTGAGGTTTGTGTGTGCGGTTTTTAAAGCAGCATTGTGCTGTCTTCTGTAGAGTTTAGATTAGCACTGTATCAGTGCTATCAATTCATGTATCAAACATGGTTGCTTTTTTCACTGTGAGTAGTATGCTGACCAGCTTTCCTGAAATCTGTTTGCCCTTAATAGAAAGTAAAAGATTAGTGTAACAAGATGAGCAATAAACTTGGCAGCAGGAGGTTTTGGTGCTTCTAAAGGAAACTGGTGGAAAATGACTGTTTAAAACTCGCAGTAGTTTTGACAGGGAAGAATTAGTGTAGTAGAAAAGCAGGACAATAAAAAGTGAAGATTCTTGGCAGACATTTAAATATGATATTGATGAGAAAAAAATGATTGCATTGAGATGTGTTTTGTCGGGTTTTTTTTTCTATTGACGTCACAGATGTTAATGGCTTGGTTGATTCACAGCTCATAAAGATGAAAAATGGCCTAAGATAGGTATCACACTGCATGTTTCTTCCTAAAGAGACTCAGACAGCCCATCCCTGTGTGTAATTGCTGGTTTAACATAGATCCCACCATATGTTTGCTTCTTCACATGGCTGTGATGTTTAGGTTCTGAAAGAAAGTCAGAGGGCTAAAAACATGGGGAAAGATGCTGACAAAATAACCAGAATGAGTGGGAAGAGTGGGGTGACAGAAATATTTGAATCAAAATGTGCCAAAATCTGTGTCTGAGAGGAGAAGAGAAGAATGTGTGGGTTTGGATGCCTTTGGATCATGTGTTTGTACCTGTGCTTGATGTGGCAACGGGTTTTAAAAAAAGGGTCCTCATCCATACAGGAGGGTTGGAATCAGGCAAATCCGTGGGAGTGATGTAAGGGGGATGTTGTAGTAATACAAAAGAAAAACGTTGGTGTGCAGAAGTGCTGGAAAAATAGTAAGGGATTGGGGAAAGTAGGAGGGACTCATACTTTGCTGAAGGTGCTTTTAGGTAGTTATTAAGTACTCTCTGTATGAAACCGGTGAATGGTTTTGCAACTTCTCGTTTGCTTAAGAGAACAGTATTTCATATACTAAGTGCTTGTGAATGTATATGGCCTTGAGAACTTGCATTGTCAAGGGTTGTAAAGGCAACAGGGAAAATGAAGCAGGTGAACTTAAACTGATGAGAGGACCTGGTATAGAATTCAAACTATTTTAGCTAAGTTTTTAAAGGTGGTGACTTTGCTGTGCTTTGCTCTGTGAAGACGTGTGCATGCCTGTAGAGCTACGGAAAGGAATAGAAAGGCATAAGCAGTCCTCTGAGGAGACATGCTGAGAATGTAAGACTTCCTTCATCCTTGTCATCATTTTACAAGTCCGTAACAGTTTTTTAACTGAAGTATTAGATGGTTTTTAGTGATTTGTTGTATCTAAGAAAATGGTGATGGTAGTACAGCGTTCAGTGCCCATGTTACACAAATCATCAGGTTGTTTGGTATCCTGGCCTTCAGTCTTTTTAATGCTCAGAAACAATTCACACCACCCTAGAGAGACAGTTTCAGTTTTTCTCCATCTAATGCTGTCTCATGCTAAATAAGCTGCATAGTAAGTCATTAACTTTGTAGATAATGTGATATTATAGTATGTACTTAATAGCTGGAAGCACTTAGGTTTCAGTAATGAAAAATTATAGGGACGAATGGAGTTCTAATTCATGGCTTTGAGTAAAATGCCGTGACAAAGACAAGCTTTGGCAGGGGAAATGTTTGGGTTCCAGCTCTGTTACCTTGAGATCCCGGAGAGCAGTGGATTTGGAGGGTTGCATAACGCCACAGGCACAGCCAACTCTGCTTGAAAAAAGCAACTGGATAAACAACAGTTGATAGGAAGCATCATTAATATTCAGGAATAGCATAATATGTTTTATTTGCATTTCCAGATATGAGGGGTTTGACCTCATGGCTAATCTGTGTACAAAGTGCTATTGTGGCTCCCATGGTTGAGTTTGTGCAGTACCAGCACAAAACGAGAGTACAGTGACATTTGTAACACCTAGGGACTTTCTGTTCCACTTCTCATTTGGTGGGTTTATGACAGCATTTGGGCTGTGCTGGTGTCTGATAGTGCACAGGGAGGGCAGGAGCTGTTGCAGTGCTATTAACAGAAAGTAATGACACCTTCAGTTGTCTGGCAAGAAGGTCTCTGAAAATTGTGGTAGAATGTATGTATGATTTTAGCTGCATAATTTTGAATTATTAGTCTTGTCAAGTGAAGGGTCTCAGGATTTCTCTTCTATTGTTGTCAGGAGGAGTTTGAGCCTTTTGATCTGTTGTCTAGCTCAGTGATGTACAGAGGATGCTGCATGGAGAAAACCTAAGAGCTGCCTGCCTAGCCCCTCTTTTATAAATGACAATTCCAGACAAGTGCTGTGCTGGATTTGGCAGCGTATCGTTGCAGTTTAAGAACCTGAATGCTGTAGTGCACAGCAGCTTTAATGCTGTGGAGAGCTGGGTATTTGGGCAAATGCAGATTTCTTATTTAACTGTAAATCAAAGGTAAAATCTATTGATTAACTGTAAAACCTAGTTACCAGACTATTTCATTTATTTCATGATTACAAGAAGGTTCAGACTGGGAGGGATGTCAAGAGTTTATCAAATCCAGAAGTTCTCCATAGGCTGCACTGAGGGGTGACCTCAGGGAATGTTTTTGTCTGTTCTGTGTAGGTAGAACCTGTCACACCTCACACCCTCTACAGCCAGCGCTGTATCTATAGGAGTGTTCTTCTTCATCTTCTAGATGTGTTCTAATGAAAAATTTCTACTAATGAGGGAATGTTCTCAACTAGATTAGCACTAGAGGATTTTATGTCTGGGATGGGTTTTTTTCCTTTCAGATACTGGTTACTGTTAAGATGTTCTGAGAGGACAGATGGTGTTTTGTAATACCTTGCAGTTACTGGCATTCTGAACAAGGTGGACAGCATTTATCTCTTTGTTTGCACTGAAAAATGTGTATTATTTTCACTTAATCATTTTTCAGAATATAATTACCTTTTTTCTTTCTCCCCACCAAAGAATTCCCTCTATTTTCTGAATGCCAAAAGTACTTTAATCTAATGACAGAACCTAGCTTCTGAAATCACCTTGCTTATCTGGAATACAATTTTCCCCCTTTTATTTGTCAATGAAGTGTCTTCCCCTTTCTGGTTAAAACTAAGTGCATGCTTGTTATTTTATGCTAGAGAAATAAAAAATAAATGCATATTTGTTTAGAAGAGTTCCTGTGGTTCAGACTGCCCAGTTAATATCTTCTGAACTGTGCATGTTGGAACAGCCCAAAGGTTGCGTTGCTTTGCTAGAGTAGTTTGAGAGCTGGAGGTCAAGGACTCCCCTCCTGTAACTTAGTACAGGAGAAAATGCGGCCCTGTTTTTTTGTTAGAGATATTCTTTGATCTACTGGACTAGTGGTTCCATGTGTTTGGGTCTTTTAACCTTATTTTCTCTTTGTATTCTGTGACTGCTGAGGGCTGATACATTTGTGGCACAGTGTGTTCCAAAGCTTGCAGAACCTGGCCCTGTCTTCAGCCAGCTGTCTGCTCCAAATGGAGACATCCGTTGTGTCCTGTGTGTAATTCTTAAGATTTACCTCATGAAAATTAAACTCTCAATCTAAGAATTGCATACCAAAACCTAATCAAACCAGTCTTGACACTGACTCTTTCAAAGATTTTAAAAGACATTTAAAAATTGGAAGATCACTGTTGTCTGATGTGTTGCCTTGCTGTGAGACTTGGTATTTGACCTGTACCTTTTCTCATCCTCTTTTCTTTGTTTTTCTAGCCACGAGCTTTTTAAGAAGCCAATTTTTGTTGTACTAAATTTCCACTTATCACTCAATAATAGAACTATTTAATTGACTGCATGATATTCCTGCACTAACAGGGTCCTGCTTCCTTAATAACTTCAGTCTTTTTATGGGTTTTATGTGACTAAGGGAGAAGAGGGGGAAAAATAGAATTTTGTTGAAAATGAGCAAAACTTATTTATGTTCTGGTCAGTAGGGAGTATCTGGTGGGATAGGTGGAGGGCTCTGTTTACTGCTCAGAGATTGTTTCTGTACTCTCAGTGGAAGATAAAATTTGTAATCTAAGGCAAGTAAGTATGTGCTGAATTCAATAACATTCAACATGTGCTTTGAATAACATAGGTATTTGTTTTTCTACTTTTAAATGGGTTGGCTGACTTGATTAAATCTGGCATTTGCTTTCCTCTGGGATGGAGAGACAGAAGTTATAAAAGAAAAATATAACAATGTGTTTAATTTCATTAAAAGCATCATGACTTGTGACTTTCACTGATGATCTGCTCTTGTTTTTGACTGTGTTGTGATGTGCTCAGTAGTTATGACTGTTTTTGTAACTATGTCACAAGGAAAAAGTTTACCTCTCAAAAAAATCCTTCAATTTCTAGCACTAAATCAGTTTTTTAAGCCAGCACATAAGAACTGCAGCAAAATAGATGTGACAAAGTGTCTCTGTAAATGCAAGGTCATATCTTACAGCAAAACACAGGTGACATATTTGCAGCTAGATTTTTTTTTTAATACAAATGTCTTTTCACCTGCTGTTGAGAAAACCACTTAACATTAGTACAGACCATGGTAGAAAAGATAGAAAGGAGGACTGAGAACTACAGTGTGATTTAAAAAACAAACCCCTGCAATTCCTTGGCCTCCCACATGCAGTGACTTAAGAGGATTTTTTTCCTTGTTTACTTTGAGTAAAAATAAGTCTGGGAAAGGAGAACTTTCCTGTAAGTGGGAAGGAGAGACAGTGGTGTAGACAAAAGGCAAATTGTTTGGTTTTGGCCTGAAATGTTTTACCAGGGGAAGAGGTTTTATATGGTTTATCCCCCAAAATATGTGTTGTCATCTGTTGTTGCATTTTGTTACTCCTTTGCACGTTTTTGTGTGCTACTTTGTGTGGCTGTGCACATTTTTGTAGATATTTACTTATCTGTTTGGAAAGAGAATGGCAACAAAATGGAAAGGAAGCTTAAGATTTAGCAAGCTTTAAGGATAGACTAAGTTTGTACACGTGTCTGAAAGCAGGCATTAAACTGACACTTATGTTATAAATCATGTTTGAAATGGAATTAGAACTAAAAAAGCTTTTGGATGGATGCAGTAGACTCAAACTGTAATGTTTTACAGAGCAGGCTTTCTCAAGGCATGTTAAAAGGAAGAGCTAGACAGTTCCAGCTGTGAACTAATTCTCTTCCTGTGAAATTTATTGAGCAGCCACTGTCAGCAATTGTCAGTATAATTTTGGCATACATTCTGAAAAAGCCTTGAGATTTATTATTTAATGGTGATTTTGGGGGAAGATGCTTTTGGAAAGGGTTTGTTGGGTTTTTTCCATGCTGAAAGAAAATGTGAATTAGACTCACAGCACAGGAGCTGATTGGCATAAGTAGCTATTGCCTACTAGAACAAATTCTAATATTGAAAACAGGGGTTTTCAACAATGGCTGTATGAGTAGTCCAGAACAGGAGCCCTTCATGCTTGTGTAAAATACTTTTATAAATGATTCTTCAAAGCAGAGGGTAAACAGCATTTCATTTTAAGATAATAATGTATATAGAATGCCAGTATGTGAAGGTATGTATGATTGCTCTGTATTTTTCCTGTCATGGACTTGACAGATGTAATTTTTTTATGGTGAAATTGCTATCTACAAAATTTGAGCTGCTTTCTAGTTTTAAGAGACAGTTCATACCCTGTCACAGATTTGAATGCTTTATTTAATATTGAAAATATTCTATAAACCTACTTAACAAATGCAGGGGATGTACAGAAAGGATGCACTTGGGGGGGTTCTTCTTCCGAGATACTATGTTCGTTCAAGGCATGTGAAGGATGTGTGTATTAAATGTTTTATTTCTTGCATTGGTTCTATATTTCTTAGTGTGGCCTGTTTAGTAGCTGCTATTTCTGTGATTGATTATTACAGAATGGTAGCACTTTCCATGTTCAATGTAGTTTATATATTTTAAGCAGTCTTCTGAAAAAGTGGCTTGTGATTTTTGAGCTCTCTGTTCTTATTTTATAAAATGGGATGCCCTATAGTTGTCTGCTGATGGATGTTTGAAGTCACCTTTCAGCTTTAAAAATCTTGCCTGCTCTCCTTTTGTACCTGCCTGACAGGAAGATGATATTGCAGATAAAGAAAACTAATTGCTGGAGCCCACAAAGAAAAACTTTTAGTTCTGAAATTAGAACTGTGTGGTTGGAACTTCAAAAGCATCTTCATTTCCATGTTAAAGCAATGGGCTGCTTTGGGAGCAAATGGCAAAAGACCAAGCATTTTGGACCACAGATACTGTCAATCCTCAGTGTCTCTTCAGCTTCTTGGACTTTACATAAAGCATTTTTTTTAAAGAAAAAAAATTAGCACTGAGTGGCCTTGAAATGTAACTTGGGAGCCACTAGCCCTGCCTGTGGGATTGAGGCTTGCTTGTTAGAACCTGAACGTTAACTAAGTTTCTTCCTTATTGGAGCTGAAGACACATTTATTGTAAAGTCTGTTTTCTTCCAAAAAGCATCTGAGCAGAAGTTATTGATGATCTGTGTGTCTTGACAGGGAGGATCCTAAAATAAAGCAACGGATGGGGAATGTGTTACAGGCATTTGGTCAGTTAAACACATTGAGACAAGAGGATAAGCCCCATCCAACCTGGCCCTGAGCACTTCCAGGAATGGAGCATCCACAGCTTCTCTGGGCAACCATGCCAGGGCCTCAGAAGTTCACAAGGAAGAATTTCTTCCTTAAATCTAATCCAGATATGCCCTCTGTCAGTTAAAAGCCATTCCCCCTTGTCATATCAGTACATGAACTTGTAAACAGTCCCTCCCTGGCTTTCTTGTAGGCCCTCTTTGGGTACTGGAATGATAATCCTGTAGGAAAAATGTGAATCTTGGCATTCTGTTGAAGAGAGTCATGAAAGAGCAGCTGCTACAAGGTCTTAGGCTTGTTTTATCGTATGAAGTCCAAAATGGATTATGCTTTATAAATTCTGTGATTAGAATTGTGGGGGGAGGTAAGAAGCTATTTCCTTCATTGATGCAAGTTGGACTATTTTAGAGTTAAACAATTTACCTGAATCTCTGTTCAAATCCTTTGCTGCTAACAAGAACTGGGCATGCCATAGCAGTCTTTCAGAGTGCTGTGTTAGAAAGCATAACTTGCCTGTTCAGTTCATTTTTCCTTTCTTATTTTATTGATGTTACAAGACCAGTATGTTTGACATCAGTGACCTGAGCAGAGAAACTGGCGCAGGGCAGGATGTCAGCAGTGAATGAGGCCAGTTTACCTTGTTTGTTATGTTTGCAGATAAATAAAGAGAAGATAGGTGATTTTTTGAATTTTAAGTAGGGATTTTTCCAGCTATCCTGACAAAATAATATGTAAAATAAGAACAATTTGAACTCTTTGTAGCCAGGACTTTGTGACGAGCACCAGTATGACTTTTCTTAATACAGTACTAGGCATATTTTAACTTTGTGAAAGGGGGGGTTACTGCCTCATGATTTCTCAGGCCATGTTGCCTAGAGGGTGTGTTTTCACAAAATAATGTAATAAGGTTATAGGTCTTCTAGGAGGTTGCAGTATGATTTATTATCAGAAATTCCGAACAGCTGTAGATACAGTAAGTGGGAAGAGGAAGTTGCACGAGTAGTGCACAACTTTTAGTGCAGTTTTATTTCTTTACTGCAGTGATATTTAAAAGGGGAGGAACGAATTTTATGGCACTGTGTACACATCAGGATGCTTCAGCTGATTCACTGTTATAGTTGTTAGAGCAGTGTTTTAAATTGCTGTGAGAGGCTGTTTCTTCCTTCATGCTAACCTTTGATAAGGCAAATTCAGTTTGACTACTGCCCAGTTACATGACTGAAAGAATTATTGGCTGACTGTATGGAGTACAAATTTACACAGACTTCTGAAAATGGGCATAGAGTGTGAATAGATCATCTTATCTGACAGAGGGAAAAGCATTCTATGTATATTCAGAAGAAAATCCAAAGCAAGAAAATCCATTTCCTCAAAACACCTTTAATCAAAATATATCTTGACAGCAGTGTAATAGCAGACTTTTGGGCTGTCTGCCAGGAAATGTGGTGTTCTGCTTCTGCAGCCACGATCAGTCAAGTCAATTCCCTAGGAGAAGGGGTTTCTGAGACCAAGTTTTCTTCTGTTCATTAGCTTAAGTAGTGTGTGATATGCAGAAGGTTTCTGGAGGAAGTGCTGCTTTTTGTCTGTAGTGTTCCGTGTGGGTTTTGAAAGAAAGAAGAGGCTCTGAATGAGACTTCCTTCTTTCAAACCCCTTTCACTTTTCAGTGGTCACATAGCAGAAGTTCTTTTGTCAAGTATAAGTTTGGTTTTTCTTCCCCCCTGTAAAAGCTGTGAGTAATGAATAAGAAACCCTGGGAGATGATATTGAAGTATACTGAGTTTATGCAAGTCATCAGCAAAAATCACCTGTCAGATGATTAGTGATTATCAATGCATGTATTGCAAAGCTTGATAATGAGATTGATGTGCTGTTTGCTGGTCTTATGTCACTAATCCTTGCTGAAGGATCTGGATTTCTGCTGTCTCACTTAACAGTGCTGTAGAGTGAGGGGGGTGGGCATTGATGTACACTGCCATGCATTAATAGTGGTATTGAAGTGTTAAGAGTCTTGCAGCAGGTGTGTCTGGTATAGCAAAAAGTTGACTGCAAAAGCATTTTTTTCTTTTCATCGTTTGCACTTGCAGGTGTTGGGAGGGTCTTTTTTGTAGTGCTGCTTCTCATTTGCTTCCTTTCTGGTTGTCTGATTTGTTATCCGTGCTATTAAGGCTTCCTCAGCAGCAATGTAAAACTCTTCTTTCACAGGGAAGCTTTTTATTATATGACCAATTGGAATGACATAGTAAAAAAACTGGGGAAAAAAAACCTGAAACAAAACCAAAAACACAAACCAAAGTTGGAAAATGGTGATTTGGATGGATCTGTTTTCCTTACCTGATGGCTGATGGGCAGTTCTCCAGGTACTGTGGTTCTGATGCAGACAAAATGTAGGAAAGGATTGTTTGGGGGTGACTGTTGAATCCCATTTCTTTCATGAAATAAATTGCATAAAATTGCAGTCAAATATTTCTCCTCAATTCCCTGGGATATGTTTTCTGTGCTGTTTTAAAGGGACCTGACTACTGCACAGAGAATGTCTAACTTCTAGAACAGTAATGAAATCATTGCTGAAGAAGTTTAGTAAAAATTACTTTGACTTTGCTTGGAGTAATTGAAATTTATAAAAAATGAAAACTATGAATCACTTCTTTCTTCTTCTTTTTTTAAAGGTTATTTTCATTTGTGCTTTATAAATCAGCTTGACTCGAGCATCTGTGTACTGTAAGTGGCGTGCTTTTAGGCTATTTTCAAAACCAAAATATTAAGTTCATTTGGGTGCAGAACTTCTGCTGGGGAGGTGTGTATCAAAGATTAAATGAGAGCTGTATTCCAAGGGTAGATAACGCCTGGTTTGTGTTGATAAATCATCTGAAGGACTGAACTTTAACCAATAAATCTAGATTTAATTTGCAACATGAAGAGGAGAAAATCAGGTCACCTCATCTTATGGTCAAGTTTTATTTAAAGGTGATTCATATAATATATATGTCTGTAATATACCTGGTCAAGAAGCCTTAAATACACGTTCTTGTAATATATTCAGCATTATTTGTTATGAAGTCAGTGATCTGCACACTTGGGTAGAAATAACTTCACTCGATAACTGCAGGAAAACCTAACTTTTTTTGGAAAGAGATTGGTGACAACTTAATCGTTTTGCAGGACTCTAATTTCAGGTTTCTCTGCTCATGCTGTTTAGCTGCAGAAATCCTTTGACAAGGGCATGTTACCCTACTTTTGCAGCTAAGTTGGAGAATGACGTTAGAAAGAGAACTGTCTATTAAGTAAAATTAGGAAACACTGTGCTTTCTGCACAGTTTTGCTGGCTGCATAGTTACTGTGGAAAATCCCTTTGCTGGGCAGAAATTTGGACTACAAATCAGTTTTGTGTCAGGAGCAGGCTCTGTGATCAGTCCCATAGTTAGAGAAGAGTTAAAGGCGTTTGAGCTCTTGAACAATGAAGTTCAACACCTGTGCAGAATTTTCCTTGGAGAGATGTGTAATTAAAATTTCTCTGGATGATCTGCTTGGTTGTGGTCTCATCAGCTAATTATGAGATGGCAGAGTTGTTGGCTAATTTCAAGTGATTTTTAGTAGTTACAGTCATAAAACTTAGGAAATCTGGGTTTTGTTCTGAGCTCTGACACTCACTTTCTGCTGTGACTACAGTGAAGTCACCGAGGTTGTCAGGGATGTGTCCTTTTCCAGCCGCAGCTCTGACAACTGAAGGGTTTTTGTCCCTGGCCTGCCTTGCATGTGCATTGTGATCTGCTGACTGCACAGCTTCTGTGCCTTCTCTGTGGCAAATGTCAACAAAACAGAATCAAATCTGTATAGATTGCACATTCAAACTCTTTTAGCTCCACAACTGCGCCTGTAAACGTTTATGGCCTGAGATTCGGATTTATTTGGAAAATAGAGTTCTTGCTTTTAATCATCTGAGTCTGCTTCACCAGAGGTATTCATTCTGGTAGGAGTACTTGTGCAGTGAGGCTGGAGTCGTACAGAGGTCTTTACTCTTCATCATAAAATGTCATCAAACTCATCAACCTTCAGGTGCTCAGATAGTGGCCTAAAAAGGGCATATAAAAATTCAGTGGTATACTAGTCACTCAGTAATCTTTGATTTATCTTTTAATAGTGTTCAGCAAGTGGCATGCGGGTTAGAATTTATCACTGTCAGAAAGAAGACTGCCACTTGTTTTCTTTACTCTTTGTGGTTTTTTCCCTGCTTTACATCTGTTCGATTTAGAGTGGAATTTTTTCAGGCTGTAGAATCTGACTTTCCAAAGTGAGGATGTCTGGCATTTTGAAAGTGCCAGACATTTTCTGAGATGTAGAAGAGAGCTGTGTACAAAGTCTTACTAATTAAGCGTATTTTTTCTTGCTTGCAAAACACTTTTATTTGTGGCATCTTCTGGATTGATTTAGAAATACTGTGTCACTGATGTCAGATATCCAAAATGCTTCTGCTACAAACACTGTGCTCTTCAAATTTTGTGTCAGCAGTTAACAGGTACATTTTTTTTCATCTTCCTTTCATGATTGTATTTCTTTTCTTAAAGCTGTGAACAGTTCCTTGCATTCTGCTTTTGGTATCCTGTGTATTTTTTTCCATCCTTTACCCTATCTACATTTTGTCTCCTGCTCCACTCTTATCTTTAAACAAGTTTTCACCCTGGAGCATGTGACTAGACCAGCCTTCCACTGCTTGTCATCTAAAGTTTATTCTCCTTCAAATCTCTTTGCAAAATCCCCCTTCCTTTCTTTCTCCCTTCATTATTCTGGGCCTCTTTCTTTCTAAAGCAGAATGTTTCTGTAGTAATGATGCCAAACACAAACATTTGTATGTTTGAGAGGATTTTTTGATTGTTCCTTTACTTTAAAATGTCAGCATCTTGAATGTGAACATACCTAATGACCTGTGTTAGAGATATTAATGGATTAAAAAATTATTGTTTGGTTATACCATTTTTTATGTCAGTCATTGTACTCACTGTTCATCTTCTGTAGTTAACTGGTACAGAGGTATCTTCTTCTGGAGTTCTGTGAAGTGTCACTTTTTCATGAACAAACTCCTGAGCCTTATTCACAAGTGGAGCAACACAACTGCAAATACCATTTCTTCACCTGCAGAAGTGGAATTGGTAATGCCCTTTCTAGCAAAGGACACCGCCAGTTGTCCTTGCACTTGGCATCAAAGAGCAAGGAGATTGTGTAAACTCCGCAAGTTGGTTCTAAGATTAGGAGGGTGTGTGATGCTGATGCTGGAATTCACCACTTTGCAGACAGTCATCGATTCCCAGTCAAACAACTGTTCCACATTTAATTTCACTAATTTATTTCACATCTTAAAGCTTTTTGCCTTTTACTTTAGTAGTTTTCTTGGCCTGTTATCTGAATTATTACTGTTTTGTTGTCTTTTGCCATCACCTGCTTCTCTGGGTCAGAACATTATTGCTAGGAAGGGTTCTGGTGAGTCATGTAGCCCCAGGAAAGGCTCAATTAAAGATAGACTTGGATGACCTATATATAAGCCCTTGTGTTACAGACATTGCAACCTTCCCTCATGACTTATTTTGGTGTTTAATTATTCCTTTCCACAACAAAGGAATTTGTTTGCTTTCCAAGACCCAGACATAAGTTTTCCTACCTGCAACTTAAGCCTACTTACTTGTGTTCTTCTTTGTCCTTCAAGGTACCCATTTCCTTAGTGGAACAATCTTCTATGTATCAGGAGATTTGCTAGGACATCCCAAGTTTCCTCTTCTCTAGGCTAAATGACTCTAATTTGTTTGCTCTTTGCTTTTTAGATTGTTCAGCCTTGCATTATGTCATACTTTTAGGATCTCTTGGGGCTCATGTTCCTCTCCTCTGGGTGCTGTCCAGTTGGTTCACAGTGCTTCAGCTGTGGCTCCCACTCCTCCTCCAGCCTCCTCTGCACTGAAGGCCTTTTTCTCAGTGGGATAATGTGGATGACTCATGTCTAGCCTGTGATCTGCTATAGCCTTTGACATTTTTCTTCAAAATTCTTTTATGGGCTTTTATTCTCTTTTTCTAGATGCAGTTTCTTTGTGCTGGATCTTTGTGTTCTGTGCATCTGGTTGGTCAAGAATTTTCTCTTCTTTGGTGTTCTTGCAGTCCCAGGGTGGTGTCATCTGTGGGTTTAACACTTGTGTTCCACTTCTTCAAGAGGGAGATGATGCAAACAACTGACCATTAGACTTGAAACAGGACTTTGGTTCTCACTCAGATCATCTGTTTTGGCAGGAAATTATTGATAAGTATTTCTGAGTATGCTTTTTTTTTTTTTTTTNAGTTTACTTTCAGTATTGCCACCATTTATGTATGAATTGGTGGTAATGGCAGGAAATCACATTTGAAGTGAGTCAAAATATTAGTTCTTAGAGATAGAACCTGTGTGGAAAATTACTTCTGTCTGGTCAGATGCATATGCTTTTGGCTTTTCTGTGGTGAGAATCTTTTCAAAATCCAGTTACCACAGCATACTAGTACAGCTTGTATGTTTTGACTTTTTATTTTTCTTAATAACATGTTTTATCAGGGTTATCATGAGTGACTGTGAGGTTTTGTAATTTATTTATGTTTTCATCTCCATTTCTAATTCTTCCTTTTAAGTTTTGCAGGGCATCAAGTTTGCATGGTAGCAAGTGTTCTCTATCCTTCTTGAGATGGGAGTTTTTCCTTTCATTTTTTTTCAGAAAAAGTACACAATCTCAACATTTAGATTATGGTTTTTTTCCCACAGTTTTTGAAAATTCTTTAGACACAGCAGACTTCAATTTTATACAATAATTTTCTTTACTCTTCAAAAACTGCTTCTTGGTATCTGAATATCCTTTTCCACAGAATTTTACAAAACAGCAGTTAATAACATTGACTTTCTTGATTACCTCGTCTTTTATTTTATGTTTTAGGGTTTTGACCCACCTCATCAAAGTGACACAAGAACTATTTATATAGCAAATCGTTTTCCCCAGCATGGCCATTATGTTCCTCAGAAGTTTGCGGACAACAGAATCATATCATCCAAGGTAAGGAATCAATTTGTCGTGGCAAAACCACTTGATGTGTTACTTAGGAAATTGTGTGGCAGATGTGCATGGCTGTATTATGTCTAGTGGTGCATATACAATATTCAAAATGAAACAAGCTCTGAACTGTTTTGAGGGAAAATCTAGGTTGTTTCATGTGTAGTTTGTCTCATTCGCTCACCCTGCTTTCCTCAAAACTCAAGTACAGAGCAATTAAGCAAGTTAGTCAGGCTTTCTGAAGAAAAGTAGTTTTTAAACCAGTGTTTCTCAAACTATTTAAAAGGCAGGGTGAAGCTGCTTATGAGGATTTTTAAAATAGCCAAATTGAAAGTCAGTACTCTGCATAAAATAAATCAGCAGTGGACTGCAGTTGCGGATTCCCTCCCAGTGTGTCCTTGGATTGAAATCAATAAAGCTGATGGTGGGGATGTGCCCTGTCACTGTAGTGTTGGAAGGAATGTAACAGCTGCAGGAATTAATTTCTTCCCTCCTACCCAGGAAACAAGCAGCCAAATGACTCCAGCTGCCCCTGTCCCAGTTGGAGGAAAATATTTTAAACTTGGCCTATAGAGGCAATGCAATTGCTACCCTTGCTTCCCTGCTAGCTGTACTTAAAACAGAAGGAATAAAAAGAAATCAACAAAAATTGGATACAGCAGTTCTGCATGGGAGAACAGAAAGGTTTGGGGGAGGGGACTTGGGGAGTGAGGAGGTTTAGGTTAGGAGAGTTCAATGGGAGTGGAACTGTACTTCACTGAAAAATTGTACGTTGTGTCATAATTCTTCTTTTCTCTCTCCTTTTTTCCCTTCAGTATACAGTGTGGAATTTTGTTCCAAAAAACTTATTTGAGCAGTTCAGAAGAGTGGCCAACTTTTATTTTCTCATTATATTTTTGGTTCAGGTAAGTTGAATAATACTCAGGAAATTGCAATTTTTGTTGTAAATTCTGCCACTGATTTTTGTTCTGTGAATTTAACTTCTCTACTTACATTGTCTGTAAAAAGAACACATTTCCAGTTTCTCTAGGAAAAGAATATAACCTTAAAACTAATTATGTCCAAATTTAGGTATTATCCTTAGGTTTTATCTTCATGAATGGTAATGCATTTAAGCGTGCAGCTTCAAAGTTCATTGCGCAGGGACTCAGTTGTCTGCCTCAAATACAACTTTAATGTTGTAGGTTAGTAATGAAATTCCAGATACCCTTCTTATTTTTGTGGGCATTGGTGGTGTTTGAATATTTGTATATTTTCACTGCAGGGGTAGTCTTGCTTTTGTAAATCAACAGACTATCATGATACAGTTCTAAGATCCTGAAATTCAATTTTTTCACATAAAATGTACACACAGATGTCACAGTTAAAATCAATAGCCAGTTTTGAAGATCTCAGTTAGTGCTGTTGTTACAGTTTATGTCAGAAATATAGCTGTGGCTTTTGTAGCAGGCCATATTTCTTTTAATTAAAAACATATACAAGTATATTAGGAGAGTCTGTACATTTTTTGTGATCTTTGCCCCTCCAGCTCTGTAATGTACCTGAATTCTGTGGAGCTATTGCAGGCTTAATAGGTGAAGAATAAGTGGGAGAAGGGTTCAGAGGAGAGATAGTAACTTTTGAAAGACTGATTAATACTTGAGGCAGAGACAAGGTTTTGAGGTACACAAACTTTTCTTTCATTATAAAATACAATGCTTTGAATACGTACAGCCCTCCAGAGTGATCAACCAACATTTAGAGTGTGCATCTGATAAAGATGGCACCTTATTTGACAAAGAACAGGGAGAATGAAGAGTTCATAAAACTTGTCTGTGATTGTGTAAGGTGTCAGTATCAGGGCCAGGTCTGCCACTTTTAATCCATTGCCTCCCATATCGCTTTCACATTTGGAAAGAAGGACATTTCTAGGCTGAAAATTCCTGTGCTGGACTAAAGTCATACAATTCTAACTTAGTCTGACAAAATGTGTTGTCCACCACATCTTCCCAGTTAAGAATATGGACTGTGTCATTCTTATTGCAATGTTTCATGCTGTTTAACATACTGTAGCATGAGGAAGATGAGGGAACATGCTGAAGATGGAACATAAATGTTAGTAAAGTAATCACAGGCACCGTGGCTTTTATTTCTTTTTAATGAAGATTTACCTCTTTAGTTCAATGTTCTGTCAGAGTTCTTTCAAACTGTTGCCTTTTGGTAGTATCTAAATGTGACATTCATGAACAAATAAGGATCTAAGGGCATAAATTCTGTTCTGAGTGTAATCCAGTTCTCTCATTTTGTGTCAAGTGGATGCCCTCACGTGTATGGGAAATGTCTGTGTCTCTGTGTTCTTGAAAACAGAACAGCAGAAAAGCTGCAGTCAGTTTTGTTCATTTGTTAGAATGGAATTCTGGTTTTATTCAAACATGTTTTGGAAGTTCATTAATATCTAGTATTTTTTCTTTTTATAAGACAAAGGTGCCTTTTAAAGCTGACCACCATGGTACTTTCCCTGTCCTTTGAATCTCATGTGGCCAACATGCAGTGTCTTTCAATGCCACCTTTTCCACTGGGGATGGCAGAGCTGGGGCAGGGTCTCGTGTGATTTCAACTTGCAGCACAGTCCAGTCCACATTGTTCACCACACATGTGCATGCCCAAAACAAGGTGACAGACTGCATTTTGGTGACACGAGGTGTGTGATGGATGTGTGCTCAGCTGTGTGGCAGGCAGAGGATCATGGTGTCCTGGTGAAAGAGGCAAAGGGATCGGGCTGTCATGACAATTCCACCAGCACAGAACCTGCTTCATTTTCATGTATGACCTTCTCCTGAGAAAGAATGAGAGTACAGATGGCAGAAATGTCGTGATTAACCCTATCCTGCCAAAAATCAAATGCTTGGTCAGTATGCTGCCAAGCTGAAACTGTAGTGCTACAGTTGAAGACCACACAGTAGTGCAGGCTAGGTCTCATTTTTGTTGTGTTCTATAAATCATCTGTGAAATAAATCAATCAAAAACCTCATGTGTGCGTTGTAAAGTGGCATAATCTGTTTTCTCTGTGAGGTTCTTCCCCCGTAACAGAGTAAACTTCATGTATGACTTTTCTTTTCTTCTTTAATGATTCCCAAAGCAATGCCATAAGTCTCAGGTAAAGTGGATCAAATCAATGTGTGTGGTTTTGAATAGTTTCTGTGTATATTTCCTTTACAGCACTTGACCATGTTGATTTTTTTCCTGCAGCAGAAGAGAACCACTAACATCCCCACACATACAAAACCTTAGTGTGTACACAGCACTTTTGGCATGCCAGCAATAATAGCACAAATTGTAAAAACTGCATGTTAACTTGGGGCAACCAGAGAGGTGCAGTCTAAAAAAAAGTGTTCTCTAATATTTAAACCATTAGAAATTACTGTTCTTAGCTTTATTTTCACTTCTAAAGTGGATGATGTTATACTCTACATGGCTGGTAAGCAGTAAATCCTATAGAATGTTGGAACAGCTTCAGGAAATGTAGATTTCTTTCCTTTGTAATGTACTTTTGAATTCATTTTTGTAGGATGAAATTATACTTTCTTTTAGTAAGGACCCTTAAAATTGTCACGTGCTTTAGAAATGTGCCTAAGGCTGCTCTGTGCCCTAAAACATGTGTTTTCATCATTACTGACATATTATTTAGTTGTCAGAAACCGAGTTTTGCTTGAGAAATCCAGCAGGAAATGTAGTAAAATACTCACAGGTTATAATGAAGAGTTTGGAAAACAGTTGTAATCTTGCTTAATTTGTTTTTTTTTTGTTGTTTTTTTTTTTTTTAAGTACAATTGTAAAAATAAAATTTGGGCTAATTTTCGTATTTTCTTTTCTTTTAGCTCATGATAGATACCCCTACCAGTCCTATTACCAGTGGATTGCCATTATTCTTTGTCATTACTGTGACAGCCATAAAACAGGTAATTGGGAAAAATCTTGTGGCCTGCTGAAGTAAAGTTATTTCAGTAACAGAGTCCAGGATAGTGTGTAGGTACTAAAAATATATAAGAAATGGTGTCATTTTTAGAAACTATGTTGTATTGAATGTTTCTAGTTAGATGCTTGAGCTTCAGCATTTGGTTGGTTGTCAAGCACTCAGTGACTCACTGCAGTACCCTAAAATGGACAGTGGATGACTGTCAGGCAGCATTTTTGTCTAAACATTACATGTCACTTGTTATCAGACCTTTTCTGAAAGCTCCTCACTTATTCCTTTGGCACACCTCGCTGCCTGTTAGAACCAGTCCTCCCACATCACACCCCGAGAAAGGAACTTGGGCAGATGAAGCAGTGGTGCAGGGTGTGTTTGTCAGTAGTTAAAAGGCAAATTTTGCCCCAAGGGGGATGTTTCATGGTGTAAAATGTGTATTAACTGTGATCCTGTACCAGGTAGAAGCTCTGGTTTAGAAAGCTCCTGGTGTTCTTTGGTTCCATAAAACATTTTGGAGTGTTTTTAGCACTTGAAATAAGAAAAATCTTGTGAGCTTAATAGAAATCTTGTTCAAGCACCGTATAACATCCTACTGAGACCTATAGCCTCTGGAATCAGAATGTAAAAATAAAAGAAAATAATAAAAAAACCCAAAGTCTTCTGTTTTCTTTATGCCCTTAAAGCAAGAGGAGAAAGAAGCAAACTCATAAATAAAGAAGTGATGTGGATAAAAATTATAAGCTCTTCTGCAGGGAGGTAATTTTCAGGACCTATCCTCTTCAAGGGGTTTGACAGTGCTGTCCGGAATAGATGCAGCCTCACGACTGAAAAATAAGCAGGAGACTTTTTCAGAGCTGTAACTGGAATTTCAATTTGCCTTCTGTGCCAGAAAGACCCAAAGCCATCCAGAAATAGGACAAAAGCAAAGCAAAAATATTTCTAGTTTTCAAGCAGATAGAAAGGTGTTTGGGACAGAGTGATTCTTAATGCTGGAGTAATATTAGGACTAACATTTCATCTTGTTGCTGTGCAGTTTGTATATGTAGAGTGCCCTAATCCTATTCAATTGCAGTTGTTACCATCTCCCCCGAAAAATCACATGTTCTATGTGTTCTATTATCACAAGTAGGCAATGGATAATAAAGCTGTGTGAACTAAAAGAGATTATGAAACAGAGTTATAAATATTAGATCACTTTTTCCAGAAAGAAGTTGGACTTGTGTAAGTCTAAAATAGTCCAAAATAGTCTTAACACCACCTTGCTTCCAGATATCCAGTCTTGTAGTGGGAAATTTAAGTATCTTATCATCAGTTGCAAAGAACAGAGATTCTGTCATTCCTTCTAGAAGCTTCAAATCATTCATGATGTGCCAGACATCAAGAGATTTTCTGTCTGGCTCAGTATCTCTGCAAAGACTATTGGAACCACCTAAACTGATCTAAGGGACTCTCATGTTTCTCCTACCTGCTGCAAAGGAAGCAAGCAATACTTGCAGGCTGTTATCTTAAGGGGACAATGAATTGTGCTATTTCCAACCAGCTGCCCTCAGACAAAGGAGAAAGATAAATCTGTTGGAGTGCAGAGGGAAAAATCCCCAGTATTGCCTCAAAATCAGTTCCCATTTTCTCCAAATCAGAAGTGTAATCGGAAGCAGATTTTAAGGAAAGAACTCCCTTTTGAAATCTATGGGGCACTGGTGGGGCACTGGTTCTATACAAAGTTACATCAGGATAAATGTTAAACTATAACTTAGTATTGTCTCAAAAGATGAAGGGGAAAAATAGAAGCATTAATCATATGAAGGTTTGAGAAGCTTCGCAGTGGATGGAAAAACTCCTGTGCCTTCCAGAAGACCAGTGAATGGAGCACCTCTAGCAGACCTCAGAACTCAACCTTATTTTAATCTCAGCCAAGGAGACAGAACTTTTTCTGCTTGGAACTGTAACTGCACCTAGGTCAGAAGAAGGACATACAAGACTGCAAAGTGGTGCAGCTCATGCTGTGTCATTTTGTCTGTCTTGTTAGCCAGAGCACTTTCCTCCTTATGCCTATGAAGATCTGTAGGCAGTCCTCCAAGGAGTTCAAAGTTAGCCACTAAATAAAAACAAAACAAAAAAAAGTTTAAAAAATCCCAACCCAAAGTACAGCAAAACAAAGGTATTTCCCAAGGCACTTTGGAAAACTTAGTCCATTTTAATGTAGTATTTAAAGTAGGTATTTAGCTGATGGAACACAGATGTTTACTTGGCTGCAGGTAAATTATAAACAATTACTTTGCAGGTTTTGATTAACTGTAGACCTAAACTGAGAATGAAAAACCTGATAGTATAAAATGCAGAACTTTTCTCAATTACATTGATGCAGTTATTTAAGCAGGATTTAAGAATATAATTTGAGGGATTTTAATATTTAGTCTCTTTTCATGCAAGTAAGCAACATTCCCTGTATTCCTCTTGCATCTTTCTTTTTCACAGTATTTTTCCAGTATTTTCAGGTGAGGGTAAGGAACTTTCCAAAATGCTGCAGTAGGTAAATTTGGGGGGAATTTGAACTGACCCCACTAAGTTGGCTCTTAAGAATTCCCTGGGGTGAGGTGTCACCCTTATGTTGAAGGCAGGAGGTGTCAGATGGAGAAAGCCCTGAAATCTGTACTTTCTAAAGAAGGTAAATTTCTGTTCTTTGCCAAATGCCCACATTGCTCAGCTGTTCAGGTTTGTGAGACAAATGCCCCAAGGTTACTGGATGTTAGTTAAATCCTTGTTTTCTTCTGTCAGTCACCTTTAACAAGAAGCTGGAGGTACTGACTCCTGCTTTTTCGTACTGCTTAGGAAGGATTCTTAAAAGAGCCATACTTAGGAACTTTAGGATTCTGATGTCCCAGTAAAGGAAAGCTGCTTAGTTTAGCAATTAAAAGCTCAGTTGCTGCAGACTATTCCATTAGGAGTCAAAAAGAACAAAAACCTTCTCAGTCATCTTCTCTTGCTGGACAGATCTGATGTGTCAACAGCATGTCACACAAATTAAATCTTGAGATTTTGTACATAGACCATGGCAGTAACTATAAGAAATGCTGTATGGTATGACTTGAGAAGGTAATTTGCATCTGCTACTTCTTTAAAAAAAAAAAAAAGGAGTGCACATAGGAGCCTGGGGACTGACTGTTCCCAGTTTTGTGGTGTATTAATCCATATAGATCAAAGACTTATTGAGTGCTTGGTCAGAAAATGTCACTGCCTGTTTGTTTTAAGAGAACATGGGACTGTTAAGTTTCTTCACCACTTCTGCTGCTTTGTTTGTGTTTTACTTGTTTGTGTAAAGTGACAAAATTCAGAGGTTTACCAGGTTCTTGAGTAACAGCTGGAGCAGAAACTCAAGAGAAGTTAGGAACTATATTGAGACAATGCAGGAAGCAGTTTGAACACATTTGCTTAGAAGATTAAATTTAGCCTATTTTTTAGTTTTCTTGCTTAAAAATTAGACTTCTCTGTGTTTTCCACAGGGCTATGAAGACTGGCTACGACATAAAGCTGACAATGAAGTCAACGGTGCTCCAGTTTATGTTGTTAGAAGTGGTGGCCTTGTGAAAACCAGATCTAAAAACATTCGGGTATGTGGCTGCAGGACAAATAAAAATTGTGGTTTTATCACACAGCTAAAGCTCTTCTTTTATTACTAATCACTGTGGTTTGGTAACAATGCTGAAATGAGTTCTGCTCTTTAAACCTCTCTTTGTATCTTTCTGATCTATGTTCACTTCATTAGGTGGGGGACATTGTCAGAGTAGCCAAAGATGAGACTTTCCCTGTTGATCTGGTGCTCCTGTCATCTGACCGAGTTGATGGTTCATGCCATGTTACCACTGCAAGTTTGGATGGAGAGACCAATCTTAAGGTCTGGGTTACTTCTGTGAAATAAAATGTTGTTAATTTGTGGTGCCATTTTTTGTTCAGCCTGTTGAAATACCCTCCCTGCTGCGTGGTAGTCCTGTATTAACCCAATGGGTGCTGTTTTACAGACACACATTGCAGTCCCAGAAACAGCAGTGCTGCAGTCTGTTGCCAACCTGGACAAACTGGTAGCTGTTATAGAATGTCAGCAGCCTGAAGCAGATCTATACAGGTATCACTTTATTAGTAAATATTTTGAAACTAAATCAAAACGAGGTGTTTAATACTCAGAATGTTACAGGTCTTGCTGGGATTAAAATAGCTTCCGACATCTGCTTGAATTTCAGGTTTTAATAATCAGCTTGTGTTTATACATATGTGATTACTGAAAGTTGCAAGTGACAAGTTAAATTTGAGTACTTGAGTAGTAAACCAGACATTATAATATTTATCTTTTTTCAGTTTAATTATGTACATTTCAGTTCTAATCAGTAAACTTGTTTCTAGATTTTAAAGAATTAAATGGCTTGCAGTTTGAGCAGGGTAAGGGAAGTTATATAAGGTCCTGCCAGGAGATTTCAATATTATATAGGATGTTTTAAAGTGGAATTGTCACAAGTCTAATTCTAAGGATATGTGTTGGTTATATTTATTTACATATGCTCCAGAGAGGGTTTGAACTCCATTCTTCAGCAGCAAAACCTTAAATTAAAACCAGGCTTATCTGTGTGTGCTTTAACATCAGCAAGCAATGTTGTAGATGCTCTAAAACAGCAATGTGGGTAGCAGAAGTTGTATTCCCATCCAAGTGTCTTCTGAATTCTATAATGGAAAATGGTAGCTCTGAAGTAGTAGTTTTAAAAATCCGAGTATATCATAGCAGCTGTTCTTAAGTAAGCTTGGAGATCTTGGAGCAATATTAAGTTTTTAAAACTAAGATACTCAATTTGAACAGATGTTGTTCAAATATTTGATATTTATTAAATTAAGGTACAATCACTATGGTGACTGTACTATATGTACAGTCACAATCACAATTTTGTCCCTGTTTGTAGCTGGGGTCATGCTAAATATGCACATGTCAGATTTTTAAATGCATAGTAGATTTGCTTTATTAAATGAAAGTTACTGTTTCTGGTGTATAATATGCAGACTTATATTTGTTGAGGAATTGTTTCTTACTGAATCATCAAGAAGTCTCAATCTGTTTTAAGTGAATATAATCTTTTATGGTAATTAATCAGACTTAATAAGCTTTCTCAAATGACTATTCCTTTGAGGGATAAATGTTTCTGTTGCTAAATGTCTCTTGTAAAATTATTGCAGTTTTGCCATATTGGTTTAGTTTGATTGTTAATAAAAGTTGATATATTTTTTACTTAGAACCATTAATGGCTTTTTGGTAAATATAGAGAAGGTTTTTACATTTTTGAGTCTTTATGTATTTCTAAGACATGTCCATCTTTCTTAGATTTGTTGGAAGAATAACTGTAAGTCAACAAGCTGAAGAAATAGTTCGGTGAGTAAAATTGTATAAGATGATTATTTAGAACACATGGAGGTGGTTAAAATCTCGACCATCACAAGAGTTACTGTTGAATATATTTAAGGAGGAGGTATTTTTGCTAAAAGTATCAATTGCAGCTGCATACTTCAGATGGAGATGAGAAAAAATTAGCGAAATAAGTTCATTACTACCCAGTTCTTCAGATTTAAGACAAGAGTTCTGGAAAGCTTGACTGGTGTGAAGTGGGTAATTTTTAGTCACTGTTAATCAGTTGGTAACTTTGTTGTTATTTGTTAATTAAAGTGTTTATTGATCTGGAACAATTTCCACTGATGTATTACATAGACTACAACAGATCCCCTATTGTCACAGGCACTGAGAAGTTTTTGCAGTTGAAATCCCTAGGAAATTCCTGTTTTAACAAAGCCTCTGCTACAAATTTGTAGTTTCCAGTATCTATTTCAACTACAGCTGGACCGTGCAGATAAGTGTTTACATCTCTCTCAGGCAACCCAACTGTGTGCACATAATCATGTGCTCACCACCTTTCCTTGTGCAGTTACAGCAGGTAACAAACACGTGTGCAAATATAAAAACAAAGATGTGAAGCCATTTACAGACTTCCATGTGGACCTCCTGGAAAGATTTCTAATTGCTGTGGGATGGCCCCAGCTACCAGCCAGGCTTCCATGCAATTTCTCTTTCAATTCCTCCCACCACAACAGGGTAGGAGAGAAAACAGAAATAACAGGAGTGAGAAGGATCATGGTTTGAAATAAAGACATAGAAATCACTCACAAGATATTACCAAATTTTCAGAAATATTTAGCATTCAAAATTAGGTGTTTTATCTTGAGAGTTGTTGATTGTCCAGCTTCTGAAAAACTTTTTCACCTCTTCTGAAAAGGTGAAGTGCTTGTTCACAGAAAGAGGTAAATCTGTTACAGTTCTTTCACTCCTCTAATGTCCAAAATGTTATCTTTTACACGTTTTGGTTAGGGTTTTTTGTCATATTTCTACTTGAATATTAAAAGAGTACTGCTTTCCATGTAATATGTGCCTTCAATCTGAGGAACTGAATGTCTCTCAGTCTGAGGCTGGCAAATGTCTGTCAACTTTAGATGGGAGTGACATGGAGTTCAGGGTAAATCAAGGAGTTTTCAGTGGTTTTGCAAGAAATATGGAAGTGTAGAAGCCAGGTGACTTGGCCCCAACTTCAGTGGCTGAGTCACCGTCACCCAAGAACCCACTCAGCTGTTTCCTTAAGGTCACTTTATGTGTTACTTCACTCTCAGAGCTTTTCAGAATTCATTACTGCTGAGCTTGACACGTCAGCTTTGGGATAATCTATTAAAATGATTCAGTTGACAACATAAAACAGAACCAGATTAAAGGGAGCATGAAAAAAATAATTGCAAGTTCTGACTACTAGTGGAGCTGTATCTTCTGTCTGTCAAAGATAAACTTGTCTGGTCTGTGTGGCACTCATTTAGGTTTGGTATTTTGGGTTTGTCAGACTGGTTTTACAAAATTGAACTCAGAAATATAAATTATGTTTCTTACATGAAAATTTTAAATGCTCTAGCATTTAGTTGTTTTTAGTTCAAATTTTCAGTTAAAGTTTGAGTTTAGCCTAAAATATTAATGTGTTTAATTTAAAGAATCCATCCTACTCTGTGTGTGTAATTGGTACACATGGTATTTGTGATTGTAATTGTTACATTTGCAGTAACACTTAAGTTAAATGTTTGAGTGTGGGAGGTGGGTTGTGGGTTTGGCTTTGAGTTTTTTGAGTAACTTCAGGTTACACTTTCAAAGGAACTTCAACTTTAAGAGCGTTTTTTATGTAATGGTGCTCATGGCCTGCATGTGGCACAGCTAAAGGAAAAGCAGGGTAAGCCCAAGGGCTTGTGTGCCAAAGCACTTTGCATATGAACTTCTTCTTTTGCTTTGCATATGAACTTCTTCCTTTGCTTCTACCCAATATGTCAGTCTGGCCAGTGCAGTTGTTAAATTTCTGCTTTCATTTCAAATAGTGGCAAAAGTACTTCTTTCTTTTAATTTCAACCCAAACCTGCTGGCAGTTTCTAAAGATGATATGGCTGCTGCAATAGAACATATGGTTCCAACCTTATATTAACCTTGTTTTTAACCAGACCCTTATTTTCACAGCACTGTTTTCAGTGAACTTAGCCAAAGAAATTAATGTGTTATTGTATTGTGATAGATGTGAGGAGAAAACATCTATGAAAATTTACCTTCTGTGTTAGGAAACAAAATTTGCACTCCTGGGGTAGTGTCCATCTAATTGTTTGTTTCTTTGGTATGAATAGCTTTTGAACTTTCTAGATCATTTCAGTCTGACAGAGGGGTAAAGGATTGGTAAATTAGCCAAACCTAAAGCAGCACTTTGGGTGCACTGTGAACACGACTGGGTTCTTGCCTGCTAGGTTCCCATGTAACTTGTGGGTCTCTCTGAACCAGCCATTTAGAATATTTAGCTCCATCAGTAATTATGGGATATGGAACAGTGGTGGGGGAGTATGGCAGTGACCAAAGGAGACATGAGAAGAAACAGAGAGCTCTTGGAGATGTGTGGGAGGTGTGGTGAAAGGGCTGAGATGACTGATGGAGTTGCTGCATTGGGAATTTATAGGGGCTATAGGACAGTTTTGCATAGGAAACTGGATTTCAATAGCTCTCCAGAATACAGAACAGCTGATGTTTACATGCTGATATGTCTATTTCTTTTTAGACCTCTTGGGCCTGAAAGTCTCTTACTTCGTGGAGCAAGATTAAAAAACACTAAAGAAATATTTGGTTTGTAGACGTCTAAATATTTAAAGAGTATTCTCTTCTTAAAGCATGTTGATGAACTGTGTTTTAATTCTACTTGCACTGAAGAAATTGTAATAATCTTGCTGACTGTTACCTGAGGGGATATGATTATAGATGAAAGTAATGATATTATGCTGAAGAATCTCTAAGGATATAAAGTTCCAGCTCTGCTCTGTGAAAATATTTGAAGTGGTTTGATAAAGGAATAACTTAACTTAACATGGATAAATGACTCTTCTTACTGTTACCTATTGTTCAAGGCTTTCTCATGAGATTTACCATGCTGATTTCCATAAAATACATATTGAAGAGCAGTACAGTCATAATAATGAACAGTATTAAAGTAGGTGTTAAAATTACTTCAGTGGTACTGTTTTACTATAGAGTATTGCAAATAGTACAAATTTCTGTCTCATAGTAAACACAGAAGTAGTACCACTTTTTGCTTTTATCCTATATCTCTCAAAATGAAAAATTCTGCAAATTGTATTCATGCAGAAAATGAAGTCTAACTCTTCCCCCCTCCCTTCCCAGGTGTTGCTGTGTATACAGGTATGGAGACAAAGATGGCATTAAATTACAAGAGTAAATCTCAGAAACGGTCAGCAGTAGAAAAGTATGTTTATTTTCTAATATCTCTCTTATTTGTAGAGCTTTAACTTAGTTTTTCCTCTGTAACCTTAAAACCCAGGTGATCTCATCATTGGATTGTAGGCAGAGGGAAAAGACTGTTAATTACCTTGCCTGCAGTAGGAAGCTTTAAAGATAAAATCCACTTCTTGATGTTTCATCCTTTAGTAGTGTACAAAGTGGAAATACCCAAGCTTGTTCCTGGTTGAAGGATAGGTGTTAGTATGCTAGATATTTATATTGACTCTCATGATTTATTTTAAAAGGAAAGGGAGTTCTGATATGTTGCCTTTATTCCACTTACTAAAACTCTGAGAGTGCCCCGTGGCATTTTTGTGCAAATATGGGATTGATTGTTCTTCTATAGCTACCTACAAACCACAAACATACATGCAGACATAACTGTAGTGTGCACAAGAGAAGTTCAGTCACCAAAGCAAGGGCTGGAAGGATGGTCTGGCTGGCTACAGAATACAGAGGCAGGTGTGACTGTATCCTGCTGTAGCCTGGTCTGGGTTAAATACTCAGCTGCACATGGCAGTGCTCTTCCAGCTGAGGAAGAGGTGCAGCCGCAGGTTTCTGCTGTGCTTGTTTGTACTGACTTCACAGCCTGGCAAGGTCCTTGGGGAAAAAGAGAAGGGTAAGTCAGCCCCACCAGTCTGGGACTGCAGGTGTGACACAAGTCAGCTGTTGGGGTGTTCCTTAATCTAGTCTTCATATAGAGAGTTCATTTTAGATATGGAATTTCTTTGCCATTCTGTTGCTTGCTTGTCACATAGAAACTTTATATCCATATCAAGCACAGGATATACTTCTTAAAAAAGGTCCAACAAGATTTTGATCAATTCATGTAACCACAGTGTGTCAACAAATTAAGTAAAACTGAAGTTGTTTGCTTTTTTATGTTTTCCTCTTTATAGGTCCATGAACTCTTTTTTGATTATTTATCTAATAATCCTCCTCTTTGAAGCCATTTTGAGCACTATTTTAAAGTATGCATGGCAAGCTGAAGAGAAATGGGATGAACCTTGGTATAATGAAAAAACAGAGCATGAAAGAAACAGCAGTAAGGTAACTTAGTTCTTCCCGTTGCATATCTGAGGAACATTCAGCCAATATCCATTCAATATAATATATATTATGTCTCTATTCTATGTGTAACCACCACATGATCCATTTGCAAGTCTGTGTGCTGTTGTCTTAGTGATTTTTGAGAGAGTTGGTCCCATGTAGCCTTGCCATTGTGTAGAAATATTTCTACCTCTGCTACTGGTTGGACTTTTTTTTCCTTTATGAAAAGACCAAGCTTTTTGAAAATATTTGAAAAGGCTTTGTTAGGACATATTTCTGATGGTCTGTGTTCTAGTTATTGTTCTTTAGTATGTCTTTTGTCATTCCATAAAGGAAGAGAGGAGGAGGATGGCTGTTCTTGTGTGTGTTCTATTGCAGTGATTTCACAGTTCAGGAATTTTGTACGTTCTGTGATGTTGAGATGGTTTGGGCAATTTTGTAAGGCTGTAATTTTGCTCAAGCTCCTGCTTGCCTTCTCAGTTCTCTTTAAGAGGTTGAAGGGATACTTTAAAGTGTTTCTGAAATCTGTGGTTCTGAAAAGTGTCTCTTTCTTCAATTAGTCTGTATTTTTCTGTGTTTTGTTTAATTTTTGATTTCTGTATGAGTCTACCTTTGTCCAAAGTAGTTCAGGGGCTTAATTTGAAAAAATTGCTATGCAAGTTAGTCTAGCCTGTGGAGCCTTTCAGTTCTGAATAAAATAGGGATAAGTATTTCCTCAGTCTTTCCATTCCTTTACCTTTGCTATCAGGAACGTAGAGAGCCATGTGTGTTTCTGCAGTGTCATTCTCCTTCTGGCACGTCTTTGTTTTTCTGTCTCCCATGTTGACTTCCACAATCTGTTTTGCATTTCTCAGCATGCTGACATCCTTACTCAGAGTGCTTTCCCTGTCCATCTCCTCCTGTGTGTGCAGGTTATTTCTTTGCCACTGCCAGAAAAACTCTCTAACTTAATTGTCACTACTCCTCTTGGATGAATTACTGCTCTCACCTTCTATCTGTCTTCTCTGGTTTAGTTTGGAAGATCTCTTTAGGCACAGAACTTGCTGAGTTTTTGTCAGTTACTTTAATTATTTATTAAATACTTAGAGCTATGCTGCCTAATGAGGGAGAGCAGACATTATTTAGCTTTGCAAACTGTTGACTACTTTTATGCTTCCTTTATTTAAAATGTTCTTCTGCACCAGTATCTGTTGGAGTTAAAAGAGGTGGCCTGGTTTTTGTCATCGCTAATCTCTCTTGCTCAGTATTCAAGTGTTGGCAGGAGTCTTCCCAAAGTACAGTTTAGATACTGAGTTTGTTGTGAAGATGAAAAAGGTTTTTCATTAGGTATTTATCATACCTGATAAAGAGAAGTTTCTGTTCTGTTACATAGGTGTTTGCCTGGAATGTGTATGTGGAGCACAGTGATTGGAAGGGGCATAAAAGAAATCCACATGGTCTCTTTCTTTTTGTGTAGTCTGGATCACTCAAGTCACTGGGGAATGCCAGCAGACAGGAGCCCTCTTGACACTTAGCTGTCCTGAAACAGAGTACTTGTAGATTCATCTGACAGCCTAGAAAATCACTTTTTTGACTTCACAATTTAGGGTTCTGTAGAAAAGCTTTTATGAATGATGCTGTTTGATGGAATGGGGAACACATTAGTTTTTCAGACCGAACACTTTCAGAGTTCAAAAACAGAATCACCATGACAGCTAATATTAATTGGCAGCCCTCCTGACAGTAGAGAGACAAAAATTAATGAACTTGTGAATTGAAACCTCCAGTCACAGCTTAAGGCAGACTTTTTGCATCAGTGTGAAGGCGTGTTACTGGGGCAACCTGCAAATGCCTGTGTTGTCTCTCTCGTGTGTACGTGGGACTTGGGCCTCTCTGGCTCTCCCAGTTTGTCATTTTTCATGCATATTGAAGCCTAATCACCATGTTTCACCTGATCACTGTGGTAATCTTCACGTTTTCTTTTTTTTTCTTTTGTAGATTCTGAGGTTTATTTCAGATTTTCTTGCTTTTCTGGTACTTTACAATTTTATCATACCTATTTCACTCTATGTGACTGTCGAGATGCAGAAATTTCTTGGATCTTTTTTTATTGGCTGGGACCTTGACCTCTATCATGAAGAAACAAACCAGAGAGCACAAGTAAATACTTCAGACCTCAATGAAGAACTGGGACAGGTAGAGTAAAAAATATGTTGTCTGTTGGGTTTTTTAACCATTTTCTACTTAGTTTTTAATATTAAAATTTGTTACAGCAAGCTTTTTATTACCTGTGATTAGCTTTCTGATTAATTTTAAAATAAGGTACAAAGATGTGATAGTAGAAATTAAAATTCTTATATGATTAAAAAAATGTGTGTAATAGAATGTGAGTGGAGATTATTGTATGTTTTTTACTTTTAACAAGTACATGCAATTCCAAGTCTTTTTTTTGGTTTATTTTACCAAAGGTAGAGTATGTGTTTACAGACAAAACTGGTACATTAACTGAAAATGAGATGCAGTTTCGGGAGTGCTCCATTAATGGCATAAAGTACCAAGAGGTCAATGGTAAACTAACTCCAGAGGGATTTTCTGAAGATTCTCCAGATGGAAATAGGCATGGTTTGGTAAGGCTCTTTGGTTTTCCCATCATTAGTCATCCTAGATGGAAAGTGTTTTGTTTCAGAGAAATACTCTTGTACCATTAGCATAAAAAAGACAAACAACAAACTTAAATCAGAATTTCTGAATAGTTTGAAGCTTTTAAGTGTCACTGAACAAATAATATTTGTTAAACATGTTGAGATGTGATTATGAAATATGAAATGCTCGGCAGATTTTTAAGTAGAAACATCTTTTTATTAAGTGTGTTCAGATCTGTGTTGATATGTAAATGTTACAAATTGAGGTTTTTCTTTCTTACAGGTGAAAGAGGAAGAGCTCTTCTTGAAAGCAGTTTGTCTGTGTCATACAGTGCAGATCAATGCAGATCAGACAGATGGTGCTGATGGTCCCTGGCACGCCAATGGAATAACATCCCCTCTGGAATATTATGCTTCTTCCCCAGATGAGAAGGCTTTAGTGGAAGCTGCAAGCCGGTGAGCAGCACTGCCAGGACTGTGACACAGGAACTGCCTGCCAGGACAGGCTGTCCATGGGGAAAGCAACTGTAAAAATGGCTCAGGACACTGGTGAAGCCCAGGGCCTGGCACTGTCACCTTAGTGGGAAAGCATTCAAATATAAAATGCACAGCCCCCTAGGTGTATTATAAAGTGATGATTTAAAATATTTATGAATGTACTTGAGAAATTACAGTGGTCAGGGTATGATGTGAATAAAATACTGCAGAAAAGGGCATTCTGAATTTTCCCTAGAAGCAGAGAACAGTAATGGGGTGTAAGAGTCTCTCCTTTTCTTCCCTGCCATCTTCCCCTCCCTCCATTAATAGGCGTTTTGTCTAAAGTGATAATTAAATGTATATTTTCTTTACTTTTAGGGTTGGAGTAGTATTTACTGGAATTAGTGGAGACAGTATGGAAGTAAAAAGTCTTGGAAAACCAGAGAGGTATTTGTTTTTATTCCTTGATTATTTTGAAGGACAGAACAGTAGTGAAGATGAATGTAATGTTCTTCTCTTAATCCTCTCTGTTCATAAGCAAACCTTGCCTTTCCACAGCGTGCTCTGTTTAATGCTTTTCCCTTGATGTCTTCAAGACACCTTGCATCTTATTCCTTACCAATTGTAGCTGAGATGCAAGAATTTTGTGTGAGTTACTCTGTGTAGGTGTGTGTTGTAACAGTTTGTATCTTTGCCCATTCCTCAAAGGTTGAGACTGTAGCAGAGATGGAAAACGGAATTGCTTATTCAAGTCTTGTTTCAGCTCTAGAAATTGCCAGAATCAGTCTCATCTATGCATAATCTAATTAGATATTTTAAACTTTCCCAAAATGAGCACAAATTATCAGTAACTGTATATCTGGAGTGTGCCATAACTTCTTTTACCCATTTGATCTGTGTCAGCTAGTTGTCAGTAATTTAAAGTTAAATGTCTAAAATTAATTTTCTAAGCTAGTGGTAACATAACAAAAACTAGTCCCCTTACCAGGGCACACACACTTTTTTGACAGTGTAGATTTTTTTAAAATGTCAGAAACAAAATACAGTTTCCAAAGTTATACTTAAAGTAATGACAGAAGGATGGAGAAATAGATAAGAGCTGCTTGCAATCACTGAATGTCAAGTTAGTATTCAGGAAGCTATTCCTGTTGGTAGAAAAACCTTTCATATATAAACTGATAAAAAACAATGAACGGTAGCATTGCTTTCAGAGTTTCTATATAAAAATTACACTTTGAGGAAAGGTCTGTGGTGTAAGAGTCTATTTATAAGTAATTGGCTTTGGAAATTTATTTCTAAAAATGTTTTCTTCCTGTTCCCTCTTTTAAAACACAAAATACAGGTATAAATTGCTTCATGTTTTGGAGTTCGATCCAAATCGCAGACGAATGAGTGTCATTGTAGAGAGTCCCTCAGGTAGGTGATCCTTAAATTGCACAAGCAGCACTTGAGAACTTCTTAAATGGCTTTATTTTTAATTTCAGTTCTATTTGACTTTCTAGGGGAGAAGCTTTTATTCACAAAGGGAGCAGAATCTTCCATTCTTCCTCGCAGTAAGAGTGGAGAAATAGACAAAACAAGGATACATGTGGATGAATTTGCTTTGGTAGGTGTATGTGCTTGCCCATCTCCCAGCCTCAGCTGATCAGAAGGAAATTCATGCAGTATGAATCATGACCTGTACTGACATCTTCTTTGATCAGAATCTTGTCTACTCTGAATGTAGTCTTATTTTCTCGCAGAAAGGCCTGAGAACTTTGTGCGTGGCCTACAGAAGATTCACAGCCGAGGAGTACCAGGAAATTGGCAAACGCCTTCATGAGGCCAGGACTGCCTTACAGCAGCGGGAGGAGAGATTAGCAGATGTGTTCAACTTCATAGAAAGGGATCTGGAACTGCTTGGGGCTACAGGAGTAGAAGACAAGTATGCAATGGAGTTACTGCTCTCTACAGCACACAAACCCAGCACTAACCCAGCAAGTTTAGGATTTATACTTGTAATAGGAAGTGTGAAAATCTCTCCCACCGTGACCAAAAGTTCTGTCCTATTCTTGTTTAGTAAATTTTCCTTTGAATTGAGGCACATTCAAAACAAAACTTGTACCAACTCATTCTGTTTTAATAACGTTGATGTAGATAGAGAGTATTGCATCAGGGGAGGTTTCATGTACGTGAAATGGAATAATTGCAGTAAATATTTAGTGTAACAGTAAATTCCTTGGGAAAGCTTCTATACACAGCTCCTTTGCAAAGCATTCGGCTTCTGCTTGTGCTCGGTAGGTCACAGGGTGTGTTGTACACTGAAGGGAGCTTTTCATGCACCACAGTAGCCAGGAATTACTGTGGACTGTTTTAAAGCTTCTCAAGTGCAGTGATGGTGCCTAGTTTAAATCAAGAGATGTTTATTACAACTTTTGGATCCCTTAGTGGGATTGAAGTTTAGTTTTTGTTTCATCAAGGCCTTTGTTTTGTTGCTGTTAACTGAATATCATCTGCCAGACTGTGATTCTCTGAAAATACATGTAACATTGGAAAGGCAGACTAAACTCATCCTGACAGTGGGGTTACAGTGGTAACATGGAGTTACAGTGTGAGCTCTTTTGTTTGTTAAGTGTTCACTTGGTTATTTAAGATTTTTCTTGTTTCTAGACTGCAAGAGAAAGTCCAAGAAACTATAGAAGCCCTTAGGCTGGCTGGTATCAAAGTGTGGGTGCTCACTGGAGACAAGCACGAAACAGCTGTTAGTGTCAGCTTATCCTGTGGACACTTTCACAGAACCATGAACATCCTTGAGCTTGTGCAGCACAAGTCAGACAGTACCTGTGCAGAACAACTGAGGCAGCTAGCCAAGAGGTAAAATACCAGACATGTCACTATCTCAGTGATGACCTTAGCTTGGGTTGCTTTCATTTTTAAATTTTATGGCAGTCTCTGTGATGCATGTGCCAAACAAAGAAGTTGCCTTTTAAAAAAATGATTTATTAATATAATAACAGGCTGGAAGAAGCTGTCTCTCTGACAGATTAACTCCTTTGCTTATTGTCTGGCCAACAACAAAATTTATATCAAAATTGGAATTTTACCATTAACACCAGTACAAAGTCAACATTTTTGTCCCCAAATAGAATAAAGGAAGACCATGTTATCCAGCATGGACTGGTTGTGGATGGGACCAGCCTCTCTCTTGCACTCAGGGAACATGAAAAACTGTTCATGGAAGTTTGCAAAAACTGTTCTGCAGTGTTGTGCTGTCGCATGGCACCCCTTCAGAAAGCAAAGGTAAGTGTGAGTATAATCAGGATTGCCTTTGAAGTATTTTTATCATGCTTTGAGGAGGCAAGGATTTCTGAAACGGTTTTGTTTGTTTGTCTGACCTTTTTTGTGACTTCTGAATCCTTGTTAAATTCAGCTGGTCTGGGGTAGTTTGCTCAGAAGTTTCTCCATGTGTGTTTGAAAATTTGCAAGTGGGTGGAGAAGTCAAAATACTGACACCAAGCTCATCTTTATTCTGCCTCTTGAGTGTTCAGTAAGGCAGCAGTTCTCCTGATCACCTGCATGCTTTTGCCTTAGCTGCTCCATCACTTCTCCAAACCAAAAAAGCTAAATTGAAAATTCATGAACCTGTAAGGAGCAATTGTGCTTCTCTAGATACTTTAAAAATACCCAAGTTTGAGGAAGAAGTAAAAGAGAAGGGAAGCCAAGGCCTAGTCTTCAGATGTTTGCCTTAATGGTCTCATCTAATACCATTTTTCCTTCACATGTACTGAATTTTACTCAAATACCTGTTGGATAAGATTCAAATTCAGGTTTTGTGATGATTTTTTTTTTTGACTCCAGAAAGCTAAGCTATGAAGGACTGTAATATTCTTTCTTTTTGACATTTTCTCTTCATGAAAAGACATCTCTTTACCTTAAAGCACTAGGAAACCATACTGTGAGGTACTAGATGTACAAGAGGGTGGGCTGTTTTACTGTAGTTATTTTACCAGTTTTGAGGTCACTCTTCCTGCTTCCAGCATTTAGCCAGAGTTCTTATGCAGTATTTAGAATCATATCAGTATAGAACTGTTCACCTGGTATAGTATTAGTTTCAGTAAAATGTTAAAAGGAAGTTGTAGCTACCCTGAGTAAACCAATCTGTTGAATATGTCCACTCTGTACATTCTTTTAGCTGAAACTTTTGCCATCCTCTCTCTTTAAGGTGCAGTTATTTGTCAGTGCTGTGTCCTTGTTCTTATTTTTTCATTTAACTTGATTTATGTTTTGTACTGCTTTCCTTAATTCCTCTCCTCTCCAGCAGATAATGGATATTATTTCCTGTCTTGAGTCATGAAGTACAGTAAAATGTAATTTTGATAGCAGTGACTTTTTAATTTCAAACATTGAAGTATATAAATCACCAAGACAAATGCCATACAACTTGAAGGGTAGGGAAGGAAGTGCCAGGCAGTTTAGTCTAGTCTTGCACATGATTTTTTGCTGCAGGCAGCCTTTTTGTAAGGTGTATTTCAAGGTTAAGCTGGAACTCAGCTTAATATTTACTGCATCTTTAATTATAATGCATGTTAGCGTATGGTTAGCGGTCTCACTACTAATTTTGGTATGTTTTATGACTCAAAACCTTTTTTAAACATCATCATGTCAGTCCTTTGGTGCTGCTGCTGATTGCTGCTGTTAATATTTGCCAGAGGATTTGTCTTGACCTTTTCCCATAGATGGTTGTCTGTCTAAATTACCCAGGCCTTGGGGATCTTAAGAAGACTGATCTGGGTGATGTCCTGCAGCCTTGTTACCTCTCTGAGGCTGCTTCCTAGGATCTAATGCTAAATGTACTTGAAATAATTATCCCTTAGGAATGGGGAACCTTTAAACTTGAATATTAATACCTGCAATTAGGGAATGTATTCCCACAATCAGGTGGATTTCTCTGAGCTGTGGACTGTGTTTAATCACTGTTGTGTTCCCTGTGTGAAGTGAATTCCCACTCCTGTGAATCAATGCCCTGACACTGCCAGCTACAACTCAATTACTCCAATACAGTGTTTTGTGTCTACTTAACCTCATGCAGTTGCTCCATTGATATTTCCACTTTGGGGGTTTCTGGAACTCAAGGGGGAAAATGTTTATCATACATATTTATTTTCTTGGTTTTGGAAAACCACTTGATCTGCATTCATACCTTTGCCTGCGGCCCATTCACAACTAAATTAGTGAAGATTCTACCTTAAGCTAGAGCTCTGTGGGAGGTTAATGAATCACTAATTCTCCTTAACCAAAAACCTCATCTAACTCCTCTGTATTTAGAATATTATTGACACTTACATTGAAGATCTGATATCGCTGCTCCTCTTCTGAATATTTCAGGGCTTTGTATGTCAACAATTTTTTCCCTCATTCTATCATATCTTCTTCTGTTTGTCAGTTGAGAAAACACCTTGGTGATAATAAGGTTGCTTTAGAAAGAAGCTGTTTTCCTTAATAACAGTGTATTGATCTTTTAGCTAATGCATTTGCTTTTTCAAATTCTTCTTTCACCTGAATTAGTTCCATTAATTATAAAGATGAAGAATCTGGGTTATTAAAGGGTATTAAATCTGTATTACTCAGGAACTAAATTTTCAGTTCCAAAATTTACTTGACTTAACTTTGTTTTATATGATAAAGCACCAAACTAAGAGTTGTAAAAGAACACTGAAATAAGAATTGGAAAATAAGCTCAAGGCAGATAAAATATTTAAATCAGGCTTGTTCTCCAAAATAGGCAGCTTTTCTGAAGAAGGACTTAACATATGCACGTGAATTGCCGAAGATGTTTTTTACCCAAACATGTGTGTTCATAAAACATATTAATTATGTCTACAGATAAGCAACTAACTGAGCTACCTGGGAGTTGGTGACACTGTTTATTTGTCTAATCTGAAAGTGTTTCATTTTCTTTTTCCAGGTAGTTCGACTGTTAAAAACCTCTCCAGAGAAGCCCATAACGCTGGCGATTGGAGATGGTGCTAATGATGTGAGCATGATCCAGGAGGCACATGTTGGCATAGGTAACTTGATTGTGGCAGAAGCTATAGAGGCTTTTTAAAATTTGAAACAGCATCAAATGAGCAGCTTCCTTTAGGTGTAAGTGTGAGAAATAATGTCTTCTTCTGCAAGAGAAAGCTGCTGAAATCCTTACAATGTTGAAGTGCAGGAAAACCAAACTGTAGCTTTAGATGTATGTTGTTGGGTTTTTTAAATTTCACTTTTGTTATGCTTAACCTGTTTTGTGTTTTGTTTCCCAAACATTACAGGAATCATGGGCAAGGAAGGAAGGCAAGCTGTAAGAAACAGTGACTATGCAATAGCACGGTTTAAATTCCTCTCCAAGTTGCTTTTTGTTCATGGGCACTTTTACTATATTAGAATAGCAACCCTTGTACAGTACTTTTTTTATAAGGTGAGTTTTTTTCCCAGCAAGAAATTTATTTCAGATCTGAGATTTTTGTTGGGATCAGGTTAAATATCTCTGTTCAAACTTTTTTTCCTGGGCTTTTTTATTTTATATTTTACAACCAAATGCAGTAGTTTAACTGTGAAATTGTTCCATCTTTCCACCTAGAAATAGGCTTGAGGTACCACAGTAAGTTTTTCTAGGCTGAGAGGCAGTTGTGTTTGTTTTCTCAAGGCAGGGTTTTTATTTGTTTGGTTGGGGTGTTGTTTTTTTTTTTTTTTTAACTTGATCATCAGTTTTCATAACAAGTTAAAACTCAGTATCTTCATTGAATTTTATCTGGGATTTCAACTTTTGCTCCCAAGTCCCTTTTTAAGTTGTTTCCTTTCATTTAAAGGCAATAGTATAGTGTTACATTTTAGATTCTGCTTTGTTTGCTCCCATGCAGCAAATTCACAATGAGCAGGGCATGGTTTTCTTGAAAGAAATGTGGAATCTATTTTGCAAATAAATTCTTAAAAAGGAACTGAGGGGGAAATGAATGGATTTCTTCTACTTTACTACTTAGACTCCATAGTGAGATGTGCTCATCAAGCACATATAATTAAGTTCATACTTGTCAGGTTCATTGTCCCAAAAGACAAACAAACAAAATATGCTCTCAAGCAAAGTATATTGCTTTACTTTGCCAAGCAAAATGCTGAAATGCTTTATGCTCCTCCTGTGTATTGTCAGCTTGTAAGAGTTAGCAATTTCTTTTAGGGCTGTGAGGCATATACTGAGGATTAACTATTTCATTCACTTCTCTTTATTTCAGAATGTGTGCTTTATTACACCACAGTTTTTATATCAGTTCTTCTGTTTGTTTTCACAACAAGTAAGTAGTGCATGCCTTACATCTTGGTAAATGTCTGTGAAACACTTGGGGTCTGTAATTAAGAAAATAGGAAAGAGTGACACAAGGAGCAATAGAGATGTTACACTTAGCAAATACCCAGCTTCATTTTCTGTATTTGATAGCTGATGTTATGAGATTGTTATGTGAATACAGCTGTTTTCCTAACTAGCAAATTCAGGTAAGTAATCAATCATTACTGCTATAAATCTTAATAAATACAAACACCCTTTTTCTATTCCAAGACATAAAATACGTTTTGCTTTCCTTTGCAGACGCTCTATGACAGTGTATACCTGACTTTGTACAATATTTGTTTCACTTCCCTGCCTGTCCTCATCTACAGTCTTTTTGAGCAGCATGTGCACCCGCATGTATTGCAGAGCAAACCTGTGCTCTACAGGTACGTGTGGCCTGCATCAGTTCCCAAAGGGGCACATCCTGAAAAGTAGCAGTGGCATCTGCACAACTCTCAATTTGCTATTAGGCATTTGTACATTGTTTATCTGTAATTTAGGCATTTTTAGTAACTATCTTGATGAGGAAGAATTGAAGCTACATAGTTCTCATCCTAAAAGTTAATGAAAGGGAGTATTTTTAAAGAAGTGTCTTTTTATGTCAGCCATGTTAAGAGTGGAAGAGCACTTAGCACTGGGTCAGCTTACGTGATTGGCAGCCTTCTCCTCCATTACATGTAGGAAGTGAAAATCACTCAGACAGGAAAATGAAAAACTAGGACACCATTGGTTTGGGGAATTACCACAAAAAAAAAAAAATCCTTTACTAAGAGGAGAAGTGATTTCCTGTAGAATTAGATGTCCTCCCAGTGGTAGCATGTTGCACTGCATACTGCTTTTTGGAGAAAAAAGTAGATATTTTTGTAAAAAAGAGATGTCTCTGTGATGTTTCTCTTTTTGTAAAGGTCATTTAAGCAGAGCAAGGGGTAAGTATCAGGAGATCTGGTTTTTTCTTCCTCCTGCAGTTCCACCTCCAGGGACAAGAATTCTAGTTTGTGCTATTCTGAATTTGACCCATTAGAGACCCTTGCCATTAGTGACCTCTGCTTAAAGCAGAGCCAAACCATGAGAGCTCTGAGTTCTTTTTTGCCCATGATTTCTGTATTTTTTTCATATGTCAGCATTTGTTAAATGTGTCTCGGTGCAGTTGAAAGTTACATTTATTCAGAGCAGTCATGTAGTGTGGATAGCTGATGGTTATAGACAGTGTGAAGTCCAAAATCTGTTTTATTTCTGCAGAGACATCAGTAAAAATGCCCATTTGGGGTTTAAACCATTTCTTTACTGGACCATCTTGGGCTTCTTCCATGCATTTGTTTTCTTTTATGGCTCGTATCTTCTAATGGGAGAAGACACTTCTCTGCTGGGAAATGGCCAGGTACAGTATCATCAGTGTTATTCTATCATTGTATTTTTGGTGATATTTCTTAATTTTCTTTTGAAAAACCCTCCTGTGTCTGAAAAATTTTGTTTTTATGAACTACATAATTGTCAAAGATTCTTTGTCAGTATTTGTGTGTGCTCTCAAGAGTAGCATTTCTTAGTGTGGAAATTGTAAGGTGTTGTCAGAAAGCACGTGTCCCTGAAGAACATATCTTTCAAGATAATAGATGTATCATGGTTGTCTTAAACTTCATTGTATTTTGTAAACTGTTTTTGTCAAAATCGTATTTCATAATTTCAGCAAATGAGAATATATATTCATTCATTCAAAACTCATTTTGAATTGGACTTAATTGCAGTGTCAAGCAAGGGCTTTTCTTCAGTAACTGTTATAAAGTTAGGTTGCAACTTGACAAAAGTCTTAAAGCTTCTCCTGAAAATAAATTATTTTGATTACTCAGATTTTTTTTAAAATTTACTGGTGCAAGCTGCTTTTAAATTGTGCTTTGTATTCAATAAATGTTTTTAAGACCATAACTCAATGAAATCATAATACTAATTTGGCACTTTCTATTTTAAAGATGTTAAAATTCACAGGAAGAATCATTTACAAAAAAACTCTAAAGCTTGAATGAAACCATTACAAGTCTGTTTTGTTATTTTCCCTGGTTCTGAGCTAGTTAACTCAATATAGAACAATTAGATACTGATTTTTCCCTTGTTAAACATGGTTAGTAATGGGAAAATACATTTTCTTCTCATTATGCCATTCTTAATACTGGCATGAAGAACTTGCCAGTTCTCTTAGCACTTGGCAGAGGTGCAAGTTAGGGCACAAGGGACAAAACCAGCATCCTGTGGAATTCCCAGGGGTCACCTGGTGCCAGGGAGTGGGTGTGAGCTCGGGCAGTTTAGCCAGAAATACGGTGATGTAGGGACAGTGAACAGAATGGTCCTGCGGGGCTGCAGGCAGAGCTGGTGGTTGGCAGCATCCCTGTGAGGGGAGGAACAGTGGAGGGGGAGTGGTGCAGCCACCTGGAGCACCCATTCCATCATCAGATGTTTGATAAGAATGTTAGAATAGTTGTGCTTTACACTAAAATATCTCTTTCCAGCTGAGGTATCAGTGTGTCCTCTCTTGTCATTTGTTACAAACTGTGGGATTTGAAATTCTTGTGAGTTGTAAAGGCCCTTTAGGACTCTTGTAATGAGGAAATTTCAGACTATGAATCAGTGTGTGTGGTGCATCCACCGTCAGTTGTCAAAGCACCTCACTTCAAAATTGCTTACCAAATGTCCATGGGGCAGGAAGAGACTTCTTTCATTGTATTTAGTAACAACTGTTTGGTTTGGGGAATTGGCAGCTGCCCTTCAGCTTCTCATGTGATATGACTTCAAATAAATTCTAAGACTTTCCTGATTTTTAGTTATTCTGCCTCTCTGTGTTTGCTAACTGGTGGTGATTACACCTTGCATTAAGTTTCTTGCAAGCTTAATGTGTGCCTGGAAAAGCCACAATTAAGACCAAGAGGATTTTGTGCACTGCAGAAGTGCTTTCTTAGTAAGTCCTCAAGAAGTGATCACCTGTGGAGATCTGTGATACAGGGTGGTGTCAGTGCAAGGCCTCACGTTTCCATTCTCAGTTCAGAGCACAGCAGAACAGGAGGGATTGTAAATAATTTGTTGATGCTGGTGCTTTGTTGGGCTTACCTCAACACATTGTGCAACTACTTGATCTTTTAGTTCTTTTTTCTCCCCCCTTTTTCATGCTGTGCATGTCGTCAGATATTGAAACCTAACAGGCAAATGGTAAGAGTTTAGAAGAGGAGGAGATACAAAATATTGTATCTGTTACTTCATAGGATTAAAGGATGCAGCATCCGCAGTGTCAATGTGTTCAAAAATAAAATGGTGGCAAGAACCCGTTCGTGTTTTGCGTTCTAACTCTGTGACCATTAAGAGCAGTGTTAGCAAAGACACTTTCTTTCACAGGTCACTCAGGGGAAGAAGTTTAATTTTACTTTTAAGATGAATATTGCAGCAGTTAACAACAAGCATGTTACTTGTCAACCATTACTGTTGGTGGGACGAGTAAATCCAAGGCTTCAAGAAGGCATGTTATAACAAAGATCTTTAAAATTATGGGTAAATCCAGACTCATGGCTGCCTCAGTTTTGTACCTTGTATATAGATGAAAGAAGCAGTTGTGAGATCTGTCCTCAGGCTGTTGGGATGTTTTTGTCAGAGCTCTGTAACAAGAACTACAACTGTGTGAATCCCAGTTCCAAGCCCCTGTGCTGTACTGACACATCAGCTCTAGGATGACCCTGATTGCCTCTCTGCATGTGGTATCTTCCTCCTTGCTTGCTTAGTCTGCTACCAGTAAACACAGAGTTGAGGGATTTGGTCATTGTTCAGTTTGTCAGTGGCAAAACCAGCTGTGAAACAGCAACATCTTCCCTGTGATCCCCCAGCCAGTTCCAGGCTGGACCTGGTGTAGAATGGCAGCTCTGAGTAGCATGTGTGTAGATAGATATAACCTCAGCATCCCTGCTTGGTTGTCAGAGCTGAGATTTTATTGTTGTAGACCTTGTTCAGAGTTTTGATAGTTTAATTTATGTGCACAAGAGAATACAAAAGTGACAGATTTCTGTGTTTCAGAATTGAAGCTTTTGTGTTTATTTGCCTTGAAACAAAGTGTCTTTTTCTTAGAATTTTATTTGTAAAATACAATGGCACCATTATTTTTGAATTGTAGAATTGTGCTTGGGGTTAAAAGTGAACCTTCTTTTGATGCTGCATGTTTAAAATTATCTGGAAGTGTTTAAACTCGAAAGTGTTTTGCACTTCAAGTGAATACCTTCCACACAATGTTTCCTTTCTATTGGACGCTTATAATTAATTAATCAAATTGGTATCTTCATTTTTCTATCATTTCATATTACTGTTTTGGCCTTTTTTTTCATATTTCATGTAGCCTTTGTGGTGGTTTGTTTTGAACCAAGAAGAAAGATGACTTGTGGGCTGTTAATTTTGCTCTTATAATAAGCTGTAGTTTCTCTGGTAGTTTGTGTTGTATCCTCCTTGCTTTTTTCATGGTGATTACTTATCACAAGCTTATGTCTTATTTCTTTAGTGTACCTGACTTGAAAAGATTCTTACTGTAAATGCTCTCAACTGATTTTTTTTNTTTTTTTTTTTTTGTTCCATGATTTTTGCCTTGCCATTTTCTCAGATGTTTGGGAACTGGACATTTGGTACTTTGGTCTTCACCGTTATGGTTATAACTGTTACGATGAAGGTATGCTATTAACTGCCTGCTCTCTGTGTTTGGATGTATAGGCACACATGTAATAGAGGAATTACTTCAAATTTATTCAAAAGTTACTGATTCTTTGGGATTCCAGATAAGTGACTTTTATGTTTAGTTTCAACAGTGGTTGAAATTTTTCTTTAGTTTTTTGTGTGTTGCAACAATATTTAGTGGTTGGGCTGGAAGTTCTAAGCATGTTCTGACTGGTGTTCACCATTTTCTATAAAGTGAGTGGAAAACAGAAGCTCATGGAAGTTATCTCTGTTTCAGATGGCACTAGAAACTCATTTCTGGACGTGGATAAACCATTTTGTTACGTGGGGATCCATTGTATTTTATTTCATATTCTCCTTGTTTTATGGGGGAATTATCTGGTAAGTGATTCTTTTTCCCCCCCTTTTTATTACATGTAATTTTGATGAAGCTAAAAAACACTGAAATGTTATTTTCCACTGTCTTGCTCTGAATTTTGTGACAGGTTTGTGAAAAGAAAGTTTTAAACCTAGACTGGCCACTTGCTTTTGGTGATTCTTTGAAAAATTCAAGCAGTGCTGCTCTGCTGTCCTGTGACAGCCTGTAACTATAAAGGTGTTTTTGTTTTGGTTTTTTTTGGTTTTTTGTTTACTTTTAAAGAAGTAAATAGGTTCCCCAAGGTGCTATGTAATGGGTAAATAATTGCAACAGAAATAAAGATGCTGGGGTTTGAAACAATAAAATGAAGTATTTTTGCTTGTAGTTTGGAGTCTGGAGGGATAGAATGGTGATTGATTCTCTGCAACACAATTTAAAACTAAATCAGAACCTTTTCCTCCAAAGTTCAGTACTCTCTTTCCCTGGAGTTTATTTGCAGCTGAGGTCCAACAAGTTGATGGGCTTTACATGGACATGGTGTAGTTGCGATTCTGCATCCTGAGTCTCACTGCTTGATGTAAAATAAGATACACTTGAGACAGCCTGTGCTGTAGTTCTGTTTCTAGAAATTTTTTAGTAATTGCCACTTCTTTTAACTTTTCAGGCCATTTTTACATACCCAGGACATGTACTTTGTATTTGTTCAACTGTTGTCAAGTGGTTCTGCTTGGTTTGCCATAATCCTCATAGTAGTTGCTTGTTTGTTTATTGATGTTGTGAAGAAAGTGCTGTACAGACATCTGCAACCAACAAGTACTGAAAAAGCTCAGGTAATGTCACACGTTTGTATCCAACTTGACTAGTAGTTACCCTCTTACATTGCTGTCATGTTTAATGCAGAGAAGTGTTCTCATTTTGAAATACTCTTGTTAATTTAAAATCACAAAAGTGAGGACACCATTTTACAAGGCAGTAATGTTTATATTTAAGTAATTGATAATAAAAAGAATAGAATTATTTATGAAGGGGTCACTTAGTCTTTTGCATCTCAGCTTGCTGCTGTATGAAGGGATCATACTGTGCATTTTTATACTGCTTTATAGATGGTAACTTAATTTTTGTCTAGGTATTAGAAGCTGCCACTGTAATTGGCACTGAATAGTTCTTAAAATGTGATGGAAACAATAATTTTAAAAATTACTTTAGTAAAACTTGTTTTAATTAGTATTTCTTAAATCTCAGTCATTTCATATGCTACGCATTTGATTGTTGATTCTGTAATTAAAGCTAATTACCCATGTGGCGGTTTCACAGATTCATAGACAAAGTCTAAAGTTATGCTGTGGTAATAGAATATCCCTTCTGCCTGACACAGCCTACAAAACAATCCTTTAAATCATCCTGGTGAGATTAGGCTGTCTTTTAGGTAAACATCTCATCTCTGAGTGTTTTCTTTGTAGACACAGTTATGGAGAAGTCACCCGACCTATTGTTCTAGTAGTGACTGCCTCTCTGGTTTCAGTGTTCAGCATTTTCTCTTTTTATACTTCTGCTAAACTGAGCAGGTTTCTATTATAGTTTTTGTTTTATTCACAGTTAGGTTTGTGATTGAGTTAATTTTAGCACTGATACATAGATTGGACTTGGATCTTCTGTCAAAAAAGGTTACTTTAAAATATTTTCATCATTCTTGTGTTCCTCCTGTAATTTTCACCATTCTTCAACCTCATCTTGAATTTTGGATTTCACCAGTGGACACAATATTCCAGCACAGCAGACATCAATGCCAAGTATGGAAATAGTGAGTCCCCAGCTACATTCAGATTGCAGAATAATAGGCATCAATAACCTGTTGTCTTCTGCATCTTTTACACCTGCAGGTTGTGATGTTGATTTTGTTCAGGTCATTGATAGGGCCAAAACCAGTGAAAATGAATGAGGAACACAGCTGTCAGAGGTATCCCATGCACAGTTACAGCCTGAAACCTGTTAGCATTTTCTGTCCATCTGTGTGCCAGATTGATTTTGTGATGTCCTAATTGTTTAATGCAAATGGCACTGAGCTCTGTGCCACACAGAACTCCTGACTGCACTGCATCAGTGCTGTTATCTTTAGCATCTAACCTTGTAATTACTTTGATGTAAGTGCACGTTGATTTACTTAAATTATATTACCCTTCCATTTTGTGTGGTAAAAATAAATCCATGTGAGACATTCTCTTCCTTTGCCTAGGGATCAGCATCATGCTGATAAGCCTACTGCTAGCCAAAATACCCCATTAGTCCCTTTTCAATACTGGAATATTGGCTGCTTTTTCCTGTCTTGGAATTTTTAGCTAAAAGCCATGGTAAATAACCACTGGCTTTCAGAAGACTGTTCAGCTAGACCTGATAAGACTCTGGATTGCACATGACTGCACTTCTTGGATCTGAGTGTCCATAGGTAATGATACCTACCTTTTTCCCCCGCTTCAAAAGCTAGTGGCAATATTTATCAAACAATCCCTTTCCTTCCTTGCTGTACATCAGCTGTTGCTGTCTGTTGGCAGTGTATCGATGTTGTTCTTGAGGTTTTTCATGTTCTTGAAGTGCTTGAATTAAAACCCAAAAAGCCACATGTTTTTTTCCTGCTTTTATCCAGATACTTCCTGCTGCATTCTCTTGCTTTAGGAGTCCTTTCTAAAGAATTTTTTGGTTCAGTTTGCTTTCATTACAGCTGTGCTATCAAGGACACAGTAGGACTTCTTATTTTTAAGAAGGAATCTTGATGAATGTCTAACACCTTTCCTGTGGCTATAGCTTGATTCCTGGCCATGGGGATTTTGCTTTGTGCATCTCTATTAGTCAACTTTTTTCTTTTTCCTTGCTTGCTTTCTACTTTGCATTTGACAGAGTCACCATTGAGTCTCTATCTACCAAAATACTGTCTTTTTTCTGAAAATCTTAATTCCTGATGCTGCAAAGTCAAAGTATCTGAAATGGAATTTGACCAGAAATTCTTCAGCAGCCAATAGTTTCTCTTTTTGTGTCTGATAGTGAAATTATAGTTAAAAATGTATTTGCAGAAAGAAGGCACCTCTTTGTTCCTTTCTTGAGGTTAAATCTGTTGAGATTTTCCCACTCTTGCTTTTAATGGGACAGTCAGCTCCACTGGATTTCATTCACTGTTCTTGTGTGAGAAGTAGATGTAACTGAAGAGGAGCAGATGATCAGCTTAGCACATTGGTTGTCAAGAAGTGACAGAATGCTTTTATGATCATACCTCATAATTTGTGTTTAAAATTCCTAGTAAATATTTTTCTTTGTTTCCAAGCAGAGGAAGAGACATAAAGGGATAGAAAGGGTTTGCAGAATGTCTTTGTCCTAAATGCTAAGGGTGATGACTGATGCTAGGGACTTCTGTGAAAGTCACTGAAGGAGTAAATATTTAACCTTGCATACTGTCCTTTTAAATGATTTTTCATAGTGTAAGTGCACCCTCTGTATAACTGAGTATTTTTAATCATTAATTTTTAATTTTAGGACTACATTAGCATATTTTCTTATTGGGGGAAAGAAAAAGCTTGGTTTACAATTGCTGTGTTTTTGTCATGGCAAGATAAATTGTTACATAACCTAGTTCCTTGTTTTTAAATTACAGCTATTTAGGTTATTTGTTTCTGTCTGCCATCATTTAAATTCTAAAATATTCCCAGGAGCAGCAGTGAGCAACAGAAGGGTTTCTCAGCTGAAAATGCTTGCTCCTATAGTTCTAACTTTTCAGAAATTTTTTGTGTGACTTACCTGACTTAGTGCTTTGAATTTGCTGTATCTGTAGGAATCTGCCTTACCTTGATTTTATCTTTTTGTTAGTATACAGTGATAGCACTGAGAGTGAGTTTGCCTCTGATCTGTTAGATGTCACATGTAGCTAAGTTTCTCATGAGAGAGCAGAGAAGTTTAACTGATATTAGAAAGAAATTTGATAGGCTTTTACATGTAAATATTGTTCTGGCACAGCAACTTAAATCTCAATCATTCATTTTGGGAAACTAAAAATTAAATTTGACAGGCAAGAGTGAGTTGACTTTTATAGATGAGCTTGGTTAATTTTATGTTCTTTAATGCACTTAAAGTGAATGTGTGTTACTTTATTTTATTTTAGTTTTGCTGTGTTCCAAGGGTTTTTTGCTGTCCTAAAGAAAAGCTATTTTACGTTTCACTGAGGTCAGTTGCCCTGAAGTAGCTTGTGGGCAATTTCTCAATATAGGTCTGTTACAGAATCTTACAGGAGGAATTGGATAGTAAGGTAAATGTGAATCAAAATATAAATCTCTGGGTAAAGATAAATCACAGCACTATGGAGGGGAGAAAGCAATACAGAATAAAGGTATCTGGTAAAGCACAGATGTAGAAGTGTGTAGGCCTTTTCTCTCAGTATGAAAGCAAAGGTACTTTAAGAATGGTCCTACCAAACAGTGACTGGCTGTGATGATCCCAGGAGCTGTCTTGAAGGTACCAGACTTGTGTTCTGTATATGATGTGTATTCCACTTAAATAACAATGTGTTGTCCTGTGTCTTTCTCTTAGAAAATTACTGCTGCTACTTACTGACATGTATGTTCCATCCCTTCTCTGTCCAATTGTAGATGTACTCCAACAGAGTTGCTTTAAGTGACGAGTTCATCGCACTGCAGCCATTGTCCAGGGCAAGGAATCAGCTGAGCAAAATTAGGTAGAGTAGGAGGGACAGTTCCTCATCAACTCTTATGCATGCTCAAGGTGAACTAACCAGTGCTGAGAGAGATGGGAAGAGGCATGAATATATATTAGTGGGGTGAGAGGGCAATACCTCTAGTGCAGAAACATTCAGTTTGGTGATTTCTTGGCTTTGCTCTGTGTTTCTGAGCCAAATGCTTCTCCTAAGTAGCATGTGTTGGACGTGCTTTTTATTTTTTTTTCTTTTTTTAGGAAAAAACATCCCTAGCATGACGCTCAACTTTCAGAATAAAGATCAGCTGTTCTTGCATCCGTTTTTAAATAATTGTAGTTTCTAGCATGGTTATAATGCTTTTAGTTTCTTTATGATAAAAATTAACAGTGCTTTTTGCATGCTGGATAATTTCAGCTTCATAAGGCTGTGACAGGAAGATCCATGTACTTCAGGCAGCAATTTCTTGCAAGTTATTTGCCCATTTTAATTTGCTTTCAATTGTGTCGAAAGAGCAGAAAATGTTTGAAGCTTGGGTGCGTCCATACCCTTGTGCAGCTGAGGCTTTTTGTGTCTGTTTTGTGCAGCTATAAAGTGAGTGTTGTTTGTTTTCAATGTGTATAGATACATATTCCTAAAGGCATTTGGCTACAAAGTCCCAGAAAATTATTCAAAACAAGATCAAAGCATACATGTGTCTGTGTAGGTAAAACATGATTCTGCAACTCTTCAAATGTACCGAGTTCAGCACATGAAATGCTGTCAAATGCTGATTCTCTTTTGTAAGACTTAAGCATTCATATGCATCAACAATGTCTCAATCTGTTCAATCCCACCAGTATCTACCTGTACATCTTACAGCAAGAATTAATGTAAAGATCTGATTACTTTTAAATATTTTTCAAGGTGACTTTGTTGTTAAAAATGTACAAATAAGTGCCTAGGAGAGACAACTAACCTACATTTTAGGGACTTAATTGCAGTATGTTTAACCAAAAGAGAAGAGTTTTGTATTTTCTCTGCGAGTGCACCACAGCTTTACAAGGCAAAACTTAAAATGGCCATTGTGTTGTGGTGTTAGAGACCCCACCGTGAAACACAACACCTTGGATTTCCAAACCCCCAGGGGGATCGTTGTGGGCTGGTTTTGTTTTGTTTTGAATTCAGCACTTAATAGCTTTAAAACTGACAAAAGTACAGTATTCCTTTTGAAAGCTGTTAACATATTGGGGAGGTTCCTCTGAAAGAGCCTTTACAAGTTAACTTTTAAAATTCTTGGTTTATCAGATATCTTGGTTTATCAAGTTACCTTTTAAAAACTTTGGATGAGTGTATGTTAAGTCTGTAAGTCTCTGTTTTCTCAATGAATTATTAAAGTGAATTAGGTCACACATCATATCTATGTGTAAGGTTTTAGAACAGAAGAGTCTGTTAAAATTTCAAAAACTAGACACATTTGAATGGTTATACAGCTGGATAGTCAAAGGAAAATAAAGCTGTCTAGGAATGCAGCACTGTAGCTATTAAAATGCTAAAACCAGGAGAATCCTTGCATTTTTTTTTGTGAGGCAGTTTTCTTCATATTAAAATCCGGAAAGGGTTGAAAAAAAGGGGAAATCTGTTTTGTCCACGAGTAACAAATGATTATGAAAAGCCAATTCTCTTGTGAGTCAGAATTTTCACTCTTGAGTATCTAAGAGTACCTGAAGTACCAGCACTGGGTGCTTTCAGATATGCAGCTGAGCTTGTAAAGAAGCAAACAAGGCTTTGGGTTTCTCTGGTTCTTTATTCTATCTTTGGACAAGGTTCAGACATTACCTTGTGGATCCTTGCCTAAAACAGTGAAAAGGAAAATCAGTCAATAGACAGAAACTACTCCCTTCACTATACTAAATAAAATCTAATATGGAGTGAAGAGCATGGGTTGGTTTCTGTGGTTTTCCCAAAGCAATAGGGCAAAGAAGGCAAGGAAAACTGTAGGAGGATGAAACAAAACAGCTGCCTGGTGAATATGTAGCTGTAAAGCAGCTAATCTGTCACACCTCATTTGTATATGCCCACCCACAGATTGCGTCCTTTGTGACTCCAGAATGCATGGAGGGTGATGAAAAGACTCTGGCAGGTTTTTGTTGTTTGTAAATATGTATTAAAAGTCTCAAAAGGAGCATAACTCCAGGTTAAACTGAGTTATGCCTTGTTCTGCCAATATGCTTACTGTTCTCTTGGGATCAAAAGGAGACTCCCTTTATGAATGCAAATTAAAAGAGAAGTATGATGTTACAATATTTTTTTATTTCTGTAGGCTTAACAGTGTGCAAAAAATGTTCAAGTTTATATTGAGTATGTTGGTGATGTACAGTTAAGATCTTTGAGGGGAATCTTCTAAGTGTCCACGTGATTGCTGTAAGTCAGAATTGCAGTCTTGTGTGTGCCTGTTAAAGTCTTGCCTCTGAACTTCACTGTCCCTTTTGGAACTTGGGATGAAGAGGAAATGAGGCAGCACAGACCAGGTGCAGGTGTTGTGCTTAGCTGGAGTCTGGCTGAGCACTGCTTTCCTCCATAGCTGTCTCTCCTGTTCTTGGAATGTGTGAAATATGTATCTGAGGGTACTAACTGGATCCCACTGTATCTCATTCCATGTTTTTATCTGTAAAGAAGGTGTTCTGTCTGCATGTATGTCTACATGTCCTGTTCTTTGTAAGAACTGTCAGAAATCTCAAGCCACATTTGAGAAGGACAGATGTTTTAATTCTACTTACAATGGGATTAATTGTGTTTACAGAGTTTCTACCTTTGGACAGTGTGTTATGAACTGTACACAGAACTGGGGAAATGTAAGATACCAGAAAGGGTTTTATCTACAGAGAAGGCTGACAGTGCACAGTTACATCAGGGCTCTGGAGCATTTACCTTGTCACAGCCAAACCCTGTTCTTTCCCCATCTCCAGCCCCATGAGTCTGTTGCTGCCTGGTTTTCCCTTCATCTCAGTCCAGATCTGCTCTGTAGCTGTCTCCAGAACTCCAGGCTCCAGGCTCTGGTTGTATGGCCTTCATTACTGTCTGCATTTTTGACTCTAGCTCCTGTTCCATAGGATTCCCCCCCATAGCTTTCAGGTCTGACCCAGCCCAGCTGTGCTGAGAGCAGAGAGGTCTCTGTTCCTTTTACAGCCTGCGTTTTCTGTAAGGAACGTGTAATTTCCAAGAAAACTGTCCAAGTGGAAGCATGAATTCCCAGTAGTGAGGTGTACTAGAACACCCTGATGTGCTGCACTTTGATCCAGGGTAAGCTCTTCCTTTACAGGCCTGTTCATTGTGTTAGCATAGCTTGGTGCTGATCTGTTGGCTGATCCACAGAATCTGTGGCAGGAAGATGAGGAAATGAGTAAAGAATGCACCATTTTGGATTTGACTTCAGTCACAAAATGCACATACTACTTAACCTGAAGATACTTTTGTCTAATGACTTGGAAATAATGAAATAATTTGGCATTTGTAGGTTCATTTGATGCAAAGAGTAGAGAAAAAACTGATGAAAACATCATGGCAGTGAAGTTGTTAGATGTCAACATTCCTATATATTTCCTTTAAAAATTTTAAATCTAATTGATTGGGATTTTGGTATACAGTATATCAAGGGTTCAAGAAAGTGAGATTTACAGTAGGGAGCAAGTTTTAACTAAGTTTTAACTTAACTGTGGAATAGTAATAACCTTTTTTTTTTTTTTTAAAGCGCCCCTGTGGCATCAGAATATTGGCAGCTGGGACCTGGGCTCAGGAAAATACCCTGCAGTGCCCTTAACTTGTTGTACAGGGTTAAACACATTCCCTGTTCCTCAAAGTCCCATCTTTTCAGTGGGATTACATGTTGGGTTGAAATGTCTGTCCTGTGGCATATGGAATAACCTGCAATAAGACAAACTGAAATGGTCCTTTCTGTTGAAAGGGGAAAGCAAAACTCCAAAATCTAAGAATTGTAGACAGATTCCAGATTGGGTTTCCTTTTTGTAGTCTGTGGAGCACAAAAAGGCCAAACATTTTTAACACTTGGGCGCTGAGAAACCACATTTGATCCACCAAAAATAAAAAATTGCCTCTTGACCTTGTAAATATGCCTTGTTCTCTCACGACCAGACCTTTGAAAGTGCTTGTAACAATGGTAACTGTTTTAAAGCAATTCAAGCGCGGTGCTGTATAAGATCTGTTGCTTTTCTGTCCTTCCAGATGGAAGAAGATAAGGGTTCAGTCAGCTCAGCATGTGACTTTGCTGAAAGCAGGCACAGAGGGGAGGACAATAGGCAGCTGCTAGACCCATCTTGCCTGCCCGACAGTTCTTACCTCCACTAGGTAGTACTCCCACTGTACCCTAATGTGTGTCTATTTATTTACATATATCGTATGGAGACATCTCCAAAATACCCATATTTTTGGTATCTACAAGAAAAATTGCATCATAGAATGTTGGTTTGATTTTTTTTTTTCTTTATCAAGCTGAATCATTCTTTAATTCTGCACCTCAGTTGCTTTTTGATTTATTGCATCCAATAGGCCATTCTCATATTAAGTATTATGTTTATTGAGATCCTGGATCTTACCTTATGAACATACTTTATTTGCTGCCCAAATATTAATAATATCTGGTATTTCTCTGTACTCATTAATTTTTTTAAAGCATTGTCTCTCCTGCCTTGTGTTTCCTGAGGGTTTGTTTCAGGTCTTCAGGGAACATTATGCCTTCCTGCCTTGCCATGCCAGGTTTTACTTTGGTGTAAAACTATGACCATATTTGTCCTCTACAGAGAGAGAGAGAAAAGGGACTCCGTAGCATATCTATCTTCTTTCCAGGTAGTGGATGTAAATACAAAAATCCATGTTCACCAGGCAATGATAAACAATATATCTACATGTAAAATTGAGTTGGGTTTTCTTTTCCTTAATGTTCTCACAGTATTACTTTACACTTAACTGTGAGTTTGACAGAACAGAATTGTTGTTTCTGGGCTGATGTAAAGTCTCACTTGCCATTTTTTAAGAAAGTGATATTAACTTTTGCATAAGTTGTGGTTCAAGCATGATCCTAGCTTTTTGTATCTAACTTCTGAAGAATAAAGGAGATTCTCCAGAAAAAGAGACATCAGATCTTCAAAATCCATAGTTGAGGGTTCACTCCTTGGAAGCTTGTTTGGGTTATTCTTGGTTCCTCTTTCTGAGAGTCTTTGGATAATATCCAGGGCTGCTGGCTCTCAGGGTAGCAGATTCTGAGGAAAAATAGTCTGGTTGATCTAATCCAGCATACAGCCACTGTAAAGTACTTTCTGCAGTAACTTTAAAGGTCTGCTTGAGGATAATGGATAAATACTCTGTTTGAAATCCTGAGTGTAGGAATGTTCAGTTTTGTGTTGCTCTGACCACAGCTGTGAAGGTCACTCTGTCTGCAGCAGGGGGTTTGCCTGCTGACCTCCAAGTGGGAATTCCTTCTGCTCTGTGGAATCTCTTGTGTCACAGCTCTGGTAGCACAGTCTGAGATGGCTCTGAAGGTCACATTTGCTGGTACTGCAGTGCTGCAAAGTGTGCTGTTCCTGATTCTGGTATCTTCTGTGGCACTGCAGCTGGGACCACTCGTGGAGGCCATCACATGAGGGTGTTCAGGGACTCAGGCTCTGTTGAGGTGTGTTTTGTGTGTCTTTTAACCAGAACCCCTTTCAGACCTGTCACTTGCAATTCTTCTGCTCCTGCCCCTCAGGTACAGAAATTCATTGTCACAGTTAATGTTCCTTTTGTGTCCCAAAGACTCCCCAGATAAGTGTGTGAGTTAAAAGTGTGTTCTGCCTGTACTCAGCCATGGCCTCTGAGGTGCAGCATCCACAGGATCAGGGATCTCAGTTTGTAGAGAATCCTGTACATTCCAGCAGCTGCTGAGTGACAATCCTGTAAACATCCCGATGAGTGGTGTGATGGGAAGGTCTGGAGGGGCTGTGGGGAATGTGGCACGGAGCTGAGGAAGGGGCAGGCACAGGAAGAGGTGCATGGAAACAAACACCAGTTCTGCCTGTGTGTTCCTCCTTGTCCTACCAGTTGGGATTTTTCTCTTGTATTTCCAAATGCCTCTTGTTTCTGTTAGCTGTCTCTTCTTTGTTGTGTAGGCTGTTCTTCTGTCGTGAAGCTGTAAATGTGTCCAGCTTTCTGTTTGGGGGGATTAGGAAAGAGAAGTGTGTCTACTTATGGTAAACCATTCCCATAGGGAACTCTGAGGTTCTTTGCTTTCCTTGCAGTGTTTGGCATCTGTGGGTGGCGTGGAAGAAATTGGGGCTTGAAAACAGAATCTTCAAACAACAGTCAGTGACCTTTGGTGTCACAGAGAAAAGTTGTGGGAAGGTCTTAAGTGAGCTGTGTCCTATCACGGACTAAGATGCCTCCTCCCAGAATTCTTCTTTCACTGGTGTGAGGAGAGATTAATGGATGCTTAAATTCAGGCTTTGTGTTCATTATTTGTTTGACAGGATGCTCTCATGGAGAGTTTAAAATTAAAAAGCATCCCTCCACTTCACATTTTTATTTCTCTTTGGGATGATTACTAAAGTCAGTTTAGGATATTCTCTCTGCAGAAGTAGGAGATTCCAGTTACGCTGCAGTTGGTGCAGCAGTGCTGTAGAGGAGCACACTGGTAGGTGGCACTTACACCCATACATCTGTTACTGCTTTCTTTTCATTTTATTTCTTTTATTCCTTTTTTTCTCACCTACAAAACATGAGCTTTTGAAAGAGTTTATTATGCTAATGTTGAATTATTCTTCATGCTGGCATGAACACAACTGAACCTTTCAGACATCAGCCTTGTTTGCTTTTGGATAAACCATGTTCACACAATCAGGAATGTGCTTTTGTTCCATACCAAGCCAAGGGTATCGGTGGTAGTGATAAAATGTCAATTATTGTAGGAAGTTGCATTGTGCACTTGAGGAAGAATTACTTGGGATAAGGTGGTTGTGTTGTATTCTGCAGCCTGAAGCTTTCTCTTGATAGATTTCCCTTAAAACAGGGCTGAGCTGGTATAAGTTGCTGTAGGGCCACAGAAGTGAATCAAGGCATCCCAGCTGAACATGCATGTGCTCTGCTGTGGGGTTTGTTGGAGGGAATTCCTCACCAGTTCATTTCCAGTGTTAGGCAGATGCAGTGCCAGACCATTTCCATGTGCTCACCAAGGCTGCACACCAACCTTAGGAAGAACAAATTCTAGTGTATGTAGACCTCAGGAAGTGGTAATATTATTATTGTAGTTCTCCTATGAAATTGAAAAATATTCAACACTCTAGTTTTAAGAAAACCTGCTTTTCCTGAGAGTTCTGGGGTAATATCTTCATTGCCAGAATTTGTGAGTACTGATTTTCCTTTTTTATTTTTTTTTATTTCCTCTTTCCAGCTTACTGAGGCAGGTTCAGGTATCAACTGCTTGGACTCCATGTGCTGCTTCTCAGATGGGGAAACAGCATGCACATCTGTTAGAAGAATGCTGGAACGACTAATGGGAAGGTGTAGCCCAACCCGGGTCAACAGGTGTGGCATTTCTCTCAATAGCCTTTGCTGCAGACGATTCTCCTATAAACTGGAACCCGATGAGCCTGCAGCAATAGATGTCTAGAAACCAGCTGCAGGTTTTGCTTATCTAAGTAGAAAATGCAACTCTTTATTGTACTTTCTTTCATCCTAAAAGATTAGCTTCTTGTTTCTTTTTGAGTGGTTTCTTTTGGGATGGGGAGGGGGTAAACGGTTTTCAAAAGATTTCTGTTCAAGTGTTTAGTTTGGCTTTACAAGTTCTTGTGTTGTATCTATCGTAATTTCTCTTGATTTGTACATTCTTCTCTTTAGAAAATCAAGCCTTGCTGCTGTTTTTGTTCTCCTTTTTATGATTACTTTTTTGCCTTCACGGATCAGGAGTTGTTTGTAAAGTCAAAAGACTTTTCCCTTTGGTTCTTGATGTACAACCTCCAAATATTTACCTTGGAGCTTGCATTACTCCTGAAGGTATACAAAAGGCTCACATTCCCCCCCTTAAATATAACTTCATTGTTAGGAGGAGAGCCTTTAAATCTTTCAGCCATTGATTGATATGAAGATGAAATATTTTTGTAGTATAACTTTTATAATCTATTTCTAAAATCAGAGTGATTGACAGAACAGAGTCTTCAGGTTCTAAGAATTTTAAATGTTTTTTGGGTTCCAGAAGGTATATTGTCAAAATCATGTGTGCCATTCCAAAGTATGTGCTAAATAAATCTTTCCTTCACAAACCACATGTGAAACAAACGTCAGTGGGGTAAAAGCACGTTGAGTAATTGAATATATCTGAGGAGCAACACTGCTCTTGCAGTCAGCCCAACTGGGAGAGGAGCTCTCACTGAATCCTCCCATGTGCCATCTCCCCATTTCCAAACCCAGAGGGTTAGCAAACAAATATGGAAATATTTGGGGGTAGAAATAAAAATAGTCTTTTGTACATCGTAATGTCTGTCCCTGAATGATATCATGGTCCTCCATTGGTCAAAAGGCAAACCTTAAAACACTGAACTTCACACATTTCCAAGGAAACTCATTTTGTAATTGAACAACTTTGTCTCTTGCAGTTAAAGGTTGTGATATCATTCACTGGGTATCAAATCTCATGTGGGTAATTTTCCCTGACAGCTTTGTCAGCTCTGATTCTGCCTTTAGGTATTGCCTGGTCTGTAGCTCATCTCTGTTGGAACTCTTGTGTTGAACACAGTGTCTGTGCTTTCAGTCAGTCTCTCTCTTCTGGCTTGCTTATAAAACTTACTGAATGTTTCTACAAACCTAGGGTATGAGTATGCAAGAAGTTTCATTCCATATGAAAAATGAACTGTTACAATTAAGTACATTTTTAATTCAAACTTGTTGTGTAGAAAGCAGGCATGATGTGTAAAATAAACAGTTTAATAGAATTTTTAATCTACAAGGTGAGCATTTAATTGGTCTAAAAATCAATATTTTGGTAGCAGTTGCTCTAACTTTTCTGGGGTTTTTTTCACTTCTCTGTAAAACTGTGCTTTCCTAATGAGGAATTTCTCATGCTACTTCTTTTCATTTATTGTTATCTAATTAGGGCAGATTGTTAGTTAACAATTGCCTTAGTAACCTGTAGTCTTATAAGGTAGGTATTCTGTGTTTTGTTTCCTGCAATGTATTTGCAGTTTTACAATTTGTTCTTTGTTCCACTCAAATTTTCTTTCCTTAAGAACTCCAAAATATTTATTGACACTAATTCGTATTTGACAGAATATTAAACACTTTTTTCAAGACTGCTTTTTCTCAGGTTTCTTTTCTGTTTACCTCATGTAGTTTTCAGATGAAGTTCCATCTAGCCAAATAGTTTTAGAGTCCTTAGAACACAGACTTTAGGATTAAGTTTATTGAATATGCAAAACTATCTTGGTGCTACACTAAGGGCTTGAAGTTCTGTGGGTTTTGCTTCTGCCTCTGGTTGAAATTGCTCTGAATGATCTTCTAGTTTCACTTAAATTTATGTACAGTATAAATAGAAAAGAGGTTTTTTTTAAAGTCATATTTGCTTTCTCCAATGATTTCAGCTCCTTCCACTCGGTGTTGACATTTAAAACCTGGTCTAAAATTCAAGGGACCATTTTCTCTTACACTTTCTTGGTAATACGAGAAAGTCTTTGTCCATTTTGTAAATCACTAATTGCTTAAGTCACATGAAGCAGTTACAAGTTGTGAAATGCTGAAGGTACAGTTAAGAAAACTATTGGTGATTTTAAAATGCTCATAAAATTGTTCAGGCTTTGTTCACTAGCTTGAGCTGCTTTGTTTTTTATCTAAATCTCCAGAAGATTGTGCAGTTTCCAACAGGATGGTCTTTTGAGTACTTGTACTCTATAAAACAGCTAAGTATTCAACCAGGAGGTAGCTGCAAATTATTTTTTTTGATTGAAGTGACACTGATGAATATGTTATTTGTGCAAGTGCTGTAGAATTAAGAGCACTATTTTAACTAATGTTGCTGTAGCCAGCTTGTGTTGTATTCTCTGCTCCTTGTATTCTGTCAAATATGATATTCTGTCAAATATGATAATATGAAATCAAACATCATGTCAGATTTTGATAAAAACTTTGATGAATCAAAGTTGTACAAATGCTTGGAGTAGCGGGCCACAGGAATATAGTCTCTTGTACTTAATTTACTGCTTGTAAAATGTATTGGATAAGTATTTTCTATAGCTTCATTCACCAGTTAGAATATAAAATGTGTGGTGTGGTATGTTAAAATGCATTTTTGTCTGTCTGTTCCATTAAATTGTCTGTCAACTTGTCAGTCACTAAAATATTAAGAATGCTGGATCACATACATTACTTGTACAGGAATCATTGCTGAGTTGTTGGGTCTCCCATTAGTGGTTCTTGTGTCAAGGCACTGCATGGAACAGTTCTAGAGAAACAGCAGATTTCTGACTAATCCTAATTTGGAGGAGAAGCTCGTTGTATTTTGATTTCCTGCCTTCCAAACTTGTTCAGCTTTTCCCATACAATCCTGTAATACTGTCTGACTGAGGACAGTATTTCATCCCAAGCAGTAATGTGTCCTCAAGTGAAGGGCACTGGGGACCCCTCTGAGGCAGCAGCTGTGACGCCTTGGGTGGTTCCCTGATGTTCTGAAGTGTAACAGGAAGGGATGGAGCAGGTTCATGGCTGTAGACAGTGTTGCCTCTCCCAGGTTCAGCCGGCGTGGGCGTTTCCCGCTGGGACGCGGCTGTGCCGGGTTTCCAGGGCTGGCTGTGTGCTCCACAGGGCTCTGCTGGAATGGCCTCCCGGTGCCTCTGTACACAGGCAGCATTCACAGCCTCCCGAGGCACAGCACTAAAACTTCAGCTGCAAAAGAGCCGTAAAAACCTCTGCTTGTTTTAATTCATGGTGATGGAAATATCTATAGCTGTGTTAATTACACAGCAGGCATGAATTGGCCTCTGTTTCTAAAGGTCTGAATGAACTGCAGGTACCTACATGAAGTTAGTAGCTTAGTCCCTTACAGAAATACATTTGCCCACTCTCGTAACACTTCTGTCCTTTGCTCTCATAGACTTTCTCCTCACCTCTAGAGTACAAGTTCCCAGTCAGCCAAACTTTTCTTTTATTGTTACTTTAGATCATGGAGTTCATCGGATCCCTTCTATGCCAACGACAGGAGCATCCTGACTCTCTCCACAATGGACTCAAGCACTTGCTGACAGGGACATTTTTGAATGCCTTGTGGAAGCCATGTGGTGCTCACACACCTGTAGCAGGTGCTGAGGCGAGTTCAGTGTCCGGCGCTGCCCTGGGAAAGCCCAGAGGGACTCCTGAGTCCAGGCAGGGCTTGTCTGGCCTGGCATAACCTGCACAGCAGTTGCTTCCAGGATTTTTTCTGATTATATCTACAAATTGCTAAATAAGTTGTTATTTTTGGTTTTTTTAAGGAATGCTTTTACCTCTGACCATTTGATCCTTTTTGTTGCTGTATGAGCAGATTGGAATCTTCCATTTAATACTTGAGAAGTCCCTGTAGCGCAATGACAGAAATCTTTCTCCTCCCAAGTTTGAGTGATCCAATTTGAATCAATTTGAATCTCCACAATGAAACTTTTAAAAGTTGTGTTTTTCATGAAGACCCTTCCTTTTTAAACACACACATTCATTTAGAGCTGTCTTGCAGGTGCTGTCTTAGCAGTTTGCAAATCAATTTTGTTACTTCTGTGGACGGTTACTGTATTCTATAAGCAATCAGTTTAGTAATTTTTGGGAGTTAAATGCAATTCAAATATTTATGCTGGTGTATGAGTGGCAGTATATTAGCCATTGCTTTGAAAAACACTCTTAACTGTGACAAATCAGTAATTTGGAATAATAAGGGCTATAACAGTTCACTATTCTCCTAAAGTACAATACAGAAGCCAGTCATCTTTTATTATGCCCTGTGTGTTTTGATAACAGTTCTGGATCCTGACATGGAAAAATTTGTTAAGAATTTGTGGATTGAACAGAAGTCTCACTAGCATAAATTTTTTGAATTATTAATCCTTTTAAAGTTGGGGAGTTTTTGCATGTTTTGTTCTTTCTCATGTATTTATATTTGGTCATGTTGTACTTTGAAGATACAATTCATGCTTAATTATCTTTGTCTGTGGGAGAAATCCAAGATCTTGATGGCAATGTTTTGATACCTAAGTATGCCAATAAAAACAAATTGCACAGTTGGAGCTCTGGGTGGTGCATCTTGCAGGTGCCCCCCTGTCCCAGTACAGAATGTCTGCATGGTAGGGGCTGGGGAGCAGCAACATTTCACTGTTCCCTCAGCCAGCATGGCTGAACCCCCTGCTTGTCCTTGGATGTGGGAGATGAGGTGGAGGGGCTGCAAGGGTGCCTTAGGAAAGGTGCTGTTCATGGCTGAGGACTGGGAAAATGCTGCTTATCTGGGACACCCCCTTTGGTCAGTCTCTGACACTGAAGTCCCATCAATAACTGCAGTACTCTTCCTGTCAGACAGTCTAAGGTGTAAAGATCCACCTCAAAATTAGCTCGGGACAAAAACCCTAAATCTGGGCTGCTGTAAACCTGACTGACTGTAAACTGGGCTGCTGCCAGAGGAGTTATCACTCTTGTCATCCCAAATTCTCCCAAGTTCAATGAGCAAAGGGACAGGTCCCACTTTCCTTGGATCAGATCTTTCAGATGTTCCTTACCTATAAACAGCTCTGTTGTTCATTTTCCTGCCCATGGCTTTAACTGAGATTATTTCAGCTCTCCTCTTGGAGCTTTGTTTTAGTATTACTGATTGGCAGCTTCACTCTGACCTGAAGGCTGCTGATGCTGTGGAGTTCACAAGACCTCAGTGCTCAAGGCAGTGTCTGGGTAGTAAAGAAATTGTTATTGCAGCTTTGTTGTTAAAGTTGTAGTGACTTTAATGTGCAACACATGAGGGATTTTTCTCACTGCTGTAGGTGAAGACCAATTCAGAAATGAAGAATCTGTAAAAATAAATTATGAAACGAGAAGAAGAAACAAAATACAGCAAACTTCCTTTTAAATAAGTGTTTAATTCAGCATTCATAGCACATTTCTGTATTGTGTCTTCAGATGCCTGAGTGCAGTGAAGCTTGGGCTTGAAAATGTCACTGTGCACTAGATCCCTCCAGGGAGTGCCCAGGGGATGAAGAATTGCCAAAATTGAGCCTTGCCTTCTCATGCAGCAGGTATGAATGTGTGACTTATCCCAGTGCATATGGCTTAAAACCTGGTTCTGGCTGGAGAGGCAGTACCCTGATTGTCCTCTATCCAGTCCCCCCAGATCTGCACTAGTAGCAAAATACACTTGAATTTCACCGACTCCTGTAACTTCCTTTGTATTTCATAGCTTTTTTAAACCTGAGTTTAAAATAGTCATTTTCTTCCTAGTAGTTTCTCCTAGGAGTCTTCACGCTGCCATGGATACCTAGGAAACACAGAATTACTTTACTACTCTAATCAGATATCTGCTGTTTAGCTGTATTGTACACCTCAGTCACAGTGTGTCACTTCTCAGCAGTGCTTGTTTGTCCATGTCAGACCCAGCATTGTCCTGTCAGTGTGTGTGACTGTGTGCCCTCATCCATGTGCTTCATGTGTCCTGCCCTGAATCCCAGATGGGCTCCATGTGTGCAGGGCAAGCAGAGGCTTTGCCATGAACCCTGCTCCAAGCATTTCCAGTGGCCCAGCTCTGTAGGTGATGTATTTTGGCTTTTACCACACCAGTGTGTTCAGTAGATTTGCACAAAAGCAGCACAGTCGTGTATTTGAAGAATAATTTGCGCTCATTGTGTGTTTCTTTAAAACCTTCCATCTCCTCTCCTCTCCTCCCTTTCCCCCTACTTTCCCTTTTCCCAGTGTTTGTAAGGTTACCGAAGAAACTTGCATTTAAACAATTCAGGAAGGACTTAAGAATCCATCCCTCGGCCAAGGTATATTTTTCTATTTGCAGTAAATCTAAGTCAGTAATATCTCATTGAGTAAGAGCATAGCCATGGTTTGAGTAGGGGCAGATTTTCTGGTGTGACAGATACTTGTGTGGAAGTCACTGGGGTTTTGTGTTGATGCCACAAATCTTTTAAAAATGTTCCAATTCAAGGAAGAAGGGACTTGGTGTATTTCTTTGATAGCTGAAGTGTAGGAACCAGTTCATTGTGCCTGGGGCATGGTCCAGAATCCTTCATGAGGAAAAGTGAAAAATCCAGCTAATTCAGTGTAATGCTGGCATTCACCTCCCAGTGAGAGCGTGAAGGGATGGAGGAGGCTTTGCCATGGGGAGGAAGTGTTTTGTTTACCTTTTAGCCTTGAAATGCATAAAAACCTGTAGTAGGTGTTTGTAGTTCAAAGCAAGAGTGGTGTACACTCACTTTACTGTGCAGTGTCCCTGAGGAAGAACCTTCTCTACAGCTGCTCCCAAATGGGACCGTGTCTTCTGCAGGTCAGTTCTGCCTCTGGGAAAAGAGGGCTTGGTTTTGTTACTTAGGAAAAGAATTTTCGTTGCCAAACTCATGCTTTTAAGAGGATGCAGTGGAAAAAAATTTAAGTGAGAAGATTTGAATTGTTTCAAAAACTAAAATGTAAATATTCCACTTAAAAATATTTGTGTATTTTTTAAGATTACAACAGGGGAGGGGGAACAAAAGCTTCAAAGGAAGGAATGCTGTAAACTTCAGCTTTTAATTTTCAGAATTATTTGAGAAAAGCTTGTGCAACTTAGAATGCATATTAAGCACCTCTAATTTCTAATTGAAAATCTTTAGGAATACTTTCAAATGTGTATTTTTATGATAGTGTAACTTCTATACTGGAATACGATAGCATTTTTCTAGTGCTGGAAGTGTCTTAAACCTGCAGCCTAAATTATTTTTCATAGTTTTATCTGCTACTTCTGAGTATATGTGATTTTGGTGAAATTCAGTGTTCTAAAGTGCTCAAGAAAAATGTGCTTTTGAACCATTTAGTTCGAGCTTTTCATTTTTTTGTGTAGAATCCCTAATAACTCACAATTGTCACTGCCCTCACCACTGCCCTGTTACAGAGATGGCACTGCTTAAAGGAGCGTTCCTAGAGCTGGGCAAACCCTTCACCAGGGACTCATTTTAGCCTTTATCCTGTTCCTAAATTATTTCCCAGCCAGACTCTCCTTTGCAGCTCTGGGGTGGGTTTTTTGTTTGGTTGGGTTTTTTTTGTTGTTGTTGTTTTGGGTTTTTTTTGTGCAAATGTTTCTATTGTTGGTTGTTTTGTACGTTCCTTGTTTCTGTTGTTTATTTCCAGTGGCACGGTTTGGTTTCTGCTCTGGGAATGACTCGGTTGTGTGAAAGGAGGAGGGCCGGGATGCTGGGGATGCTCGTGGCTCTGCCAGCTCTTGTCACTCCTCAGCAGCGCGTTTGCAGCGGGATTTGCCAGGCTTCTGCTTTCCAGAGATTTCTTTCTATAGATTTCTTTCTCCCTTCAGCTCAGTGCTGCTCCAAAGGCGTCAGGACTCGCTCAGAGCCGTGTGTGCTGCCCCAGCCGCCTGGTGCTCCTTAGGGGACGTTCTTGTTGTCACCGCCCGGCTCCGACTGTGCCCGCTCCGGTGTCCCCGTCAGCCCGGCCCACCCCGGAGAGGCGCCGCTGCCGCTGCCGTCCCTGTCCCTGTCCCTGTCCCTGTCCCTGCACAGGGCAGGGAGCGCCGAGGAGCTCTGCGGGGAAAGGAACGCGCTGCTCTGGGAGGCACAGAGCCTGGCTTGGCTGGAAGAGACCCTGGCGGGCACCTCCATAGCCTGGGGCTGTATTCAGCTCTCCTCAGCAGTGTTCAAGGATATTATTTCAAACAGCAGCAGGTTCTCACCCTTTTTACATTTTGACAGCAGGATAAAAGATGATCTGTGGAGCACACAGTTGAAAATGGTCAAAAATAAGGAGGATCTTACTTGTATCTCAAAGAATGTATTTTTACAATTCTTAGTTGCAGTCCCATGACAGATTTCAGATTTTATGCATATAAAAATAACAAATCATCATCTAGAGTCCTGTTTTTCACTGAAGTGTGACTGAGTTTGCTGGTTTGAACAAAAAAACTGGAATGGTCTCACCTCTGCAAGAAGTACCTTTCAAAAGATGTTGACCCTAATTTTAGGCAGTTTAGGGGCACTGCCCACAGGAAATGAGCAATAAGTTAATACAAAGAATTTTGGACCTCTGACACTGTGGCTGCCTGATGTTATTTTTGCTCCTCTGACAGCGAGGCCATGTGCTTGCTCCTTGTACAGCTTGGTCAGTAGTTGTTTTGAAAATGGTTTATGAAAATTATATTTATTAAATAAAACTTTCACTTCTAGCAGAGTCATTGTTTTAATTACCTAAGTGGTAGGGGAAAACATGGCAGAGCAAAGCCAGGCTTGCTGCACCCCAGGCCCAGGATCAGGGCTGGAGAGAAGTCACCAGCATGAAAAAGAAAACAAACCTGGGTCTCTCCCCACACAGGTTCCTCGCCTTAATCTGATTTATCCCTCTGACTCCTGCCACTTGTCCTTTGAACACTGAGAAGGACTTGAAATGTTATAGTCTGAAAACACAAATTGAGTTTAGAAAAGAAACAGTTGTAGTTTCATGCAAAACATTCAAATTGCATTTAGGCAGCTTTCGCTGAGAATTTCCAGCAGCTGGGTGTTGAGTTTTGTACCAGCTTCAATGGTCACACTTGGCCTGAATTACAGGTGCCTATTTAGGAGCAAAACCCTTGGTGTTTATTTCTGTGGATACTTCTACATGTTGGTACTAAACCAGCTCCATATTTACAAAGTTAAGGACTATTTTTGATAGATGAGATTATAATTACATCAAGTATTGAATGGTGTGGTCAGCTTCTGGAGAGCTGAGAAGCCTGAAGGGCACCACTGTTTTTTGTTTAAAAGCCAAACCCAGTCAATTTACCATCCTCAAATAAAATCTACAGAGACTTCTGGCAACATTATGTAAATAAAAGTGTGAAAGACAAAAGTTTATTAAATGCATTCTTTAAAAAAATTATATCTTTCTTAAATAAGGATGTCTCAGTATGGATTTCATTGTAAAACAGTTCTGAAGCAAGTCATAAGTTACTTATTAACAGGCTGATCAATAAAAAAGTTGCTTTACTACTCTACTTGACGCATATTTGAGCCCCTGCAGTGGGTGGGGGGGTCTTCCTTCACAGCTGGGGAATGGCAGTGCCCAGGGCTGGGAACAAACAACTGGCAAGGTGGTGGAGCAGATTTCTTTTTTTCCCCAAATGAAAGACTTGCCCTAAACTGTATTTTACACAGAACACATGTAGTCCATGCTTCCCCCTCCCCCAAGAGCACATTCTGCACACAAGTTTTACAAATAATACACCGAAACAATGCAGTACAAACCTCAGTCATGGCAATTTCACTGGAGCTTTATTGCCTCTGTTGGTAATGAGAGGGATTGTAAGAAGTTACATTTTGAACTTACAGAGATATGTAAATGATGGGTTTTTACTAAATATAATCTCAAGATTAAGTGTTTTATATCAGGGCACTTCTAATTTTGTACATATTTGAATGTATAAAAACAGCTTACAAACTTGATGTTTGCCTTCATTATTTTTCCTTGACATTTGGCAAAATTAAATCAATCCATTTGTGGGGAGATCATCAAATTGAAGACATAAGCACTTACGAATTAAAGCAATCCAAGTAAGCAACTGGCTGCATTCTTAAAAAAAAAAACCAAAAAACAAACAAAAAAAAAATCCCACACATATATAAAGGAAAAAACCACATGGCCACATCCGAGCACATTTCAGTACAAAATATTCCCTGTAACCAGGCATTTTGTCTTTAGAACAACACCCTGATAAATCAATGTTCTTTCAACTTCAGTCATTTTGAAAAACTTTTTAAAGATGCCATGATAGCACAAATAACCCTTTTCTGCAACACAATTAGTCAAAGTTTTATGTATTTCTTTATAATTACACAGTAATTATAAGCATGTAGTACCAAACTGATGACAACACTATTTTGTTGGAAAGATCTTGCATTCAAAAGGAAGAGTCTCTAAAACACCACGGCCTTTTGCCATTGCCCAATCCCAGACTTTTTTGAGGGACAAGTCTGCATTGGGCTGAAAAGCAAGTCAGTTCTCCTCTCCAAACACAGCATACTTTAACTAATCAATCTGAAACAGTACCAAAACCCTCAAGACAGAAAACAGCACGCAGAGATAACCTTGTCGAGCTTTTTTTTTTCCACCCCACCCATCCCCATAATTTCAAATCCCCATTTTTATTTACACAAAATTGAGAAAGGAAATACTGAAAGCAGCAAAACACAGTTTTTGGCATAGCCAATTCCAATAGCTGGAGAAACTCTGCAATGTTTTTGAGGAACTGTATTTTTGGAATAAATGCACAACTAAATTTGCCAAAAGGGCATTGCTGTAAGGGGAGCCAGCCTTAAGGTCAACTGCACAGAGTACAAATACAACTTTTAGCTGTTTAACAGTCAATTTTACCTTAAAATACTTCTAGCATTTGCAAAAAATCGTGCTGCAGTTTAGTGCAAGTACCAATGACTCATCTCAAAAATAATTCTGGCCTTATCAGGGCACTATTTAGAGCATGGACTACGACCCCCTCTCCTCACTTGTAACTATGGTCTGTCTCCTCTCCTGGAGCTCCTTCTTTCCAGCTTGCTTTCCAGAGCAGGATTTATCAAATCTCTTCCCAGGTAACTCAGTGAGGAGTAAAAGACCATAAAAGCAGCTAAAGAGCTCTTGTATTATTAAAGAATTGCATCTGATAAAACCTGTTTTGATCCAAATGATGTGATCAAATGCAGCAAGACAGAAGTAGTGATGATCCACAAAATAATTTAAACAAACAAAGCCAGTGTAGTGGTTTGCATCTGATCTGTGCTTGTTTGGGAAAGCTTTACTCTTAATTTCTGTATTTGGCAACCACAGTGATATGTCAATTTAAGGAAAACTCAACAAAATAATTTAAAAAAGGGTGTCATCCATAATGGCAGTACCTCTATGTTATGAAGATTTAACTTACCAGGATCATGGTTTCAAAACCCAGATTCACATCAACCTCACCAGCTTCTTGTACAACAGGGCCATTTGCTTCGTCCCACCTCAGCCATAAAAGTCACGTCTCAATTTAAAATACTGTATTGTGTAGCAAACAGTTAAGACACAAATTCAAGTGTGTGATTTCCACAGAAATGAAAAACCTTTCTTTGACAGACAGATAAGCATTTCAAAACTGCAATGAAATCTGATTTCTTATAGAGTAACCTACAGAACACTGGGTTCTGTGAGGACACACAGCTCGTCCCATGGGCTCTGCCATGGCCCTCGGGGTGGAAGTGCACGAGTTGTGTCGTCCCCCAGCTGTGCCCAGAGCAGCTGAGCCACGAGCAAACCTCAGCCAGAGACCCCCAAGCAACAGCCCTGGGGCTCCTTGGTCACTGCTGTGACCAGACTCAAACTCAGACGACACCTGCACTTTTCCAGAAAAGAAAAAACTCCGACCCAGTACACTTAAATATATCACTCTTGCAGGAAGTGCTATCAGTAGAGTCTTTGCAACTAGCCCCAAGTGTATATTTAAGGATTCTTTTAAAAACTGTTTTGATGTTGATCTGTATAATTCAGATGCCATACAACAGTTGTCTGATGATGACCAGCATTGTGCTTTATGTGAAATCAGAAACCTCAAAATAATTATAAAGCTTCTAGGACTTATGGGAGATGAAACTAGAGCGATCCACCAACAAAAAATAAATCCATGATGAAATCCACAATGTTGGAATTTTAACGGGCAAGAGTGGTCCAGACTAGAAGAAAAGCCCAAACCACCAGTAGAAGAATGAAATATGATATGGTCCAAAATGTATCCTTAAAGGTTTGTCTCAACCCTCAGCCATATTGTGAGGATTGATCTTCAGTTCAGTCCAGCCAGCAGAAATTGACTGTGCAATTTTCCATTTCAGGTATTTGTACAGACTATGTACACTCTAGAAGGGTCCTTTAGTGCTACACTGTTGTACTTTTTGTCCCAGCAATTTGAGGGCGTGCAAATTCCACAAAGTCATCAATAAGAACTGGCCATGCCCCTATAAAAGAGAAACACCACCATATAAGAATTTGGTTCAACAAGGCATTCTTTCACAAGCTTCAGATCCAGACAAGCTGTTTACTTTACAATATTAAACTAGGCAGAGTTTGAAGCAAAAAAATACGATTTTATTTTTATCCTTGAAATTTAAGAGCCAATTAAAGATTTCTGCTTCCTTTAAAGCCAGTTAATACACATCTCTTTCAAGGGTCATCTTCTACACAAAAAACTGACCAGAATCCTAACTCAAAACTGACAAGGGAATGAGGACAGTCCATAATGACTAAATAAAGTTGTAGAAGTTTGCTCCCCTCTGCTCTGGAGGTGTCACAAGTTTAGTTTCACTGAACTGATGTGCTGCCAAGGGCTGAGGGTAATCAGCTGTTCTTGGCTACAGAGGGACTGGAAGAGGAAAGATCGATACAGAAGTTTACAAGAAACACATTTGGTAGGAAATGAGTTCTGTTCAGGAACCTCTGTGTGCTGCCAGCTTCACTTCTATATCAAAACATGTCCAAGCCTCACATAAACTGAAGCAACCAGACTTAAAAACATTCTCAGCTACGAAATGCAATAACCAGAGGACCCTACAGGGAGATGGATAGACCATGGATCAGTTACTTGGATGAAGATGCCAAGAACTGCACCAACAGAGAATCTGTGGGTTTTAAATGGGCAAATACCAGGGTTTGTTTCAATAAGAATTTGGGTTTGTCTCAATAAGAAAGAATTTGTGTCTGAGCTTAGACTGAACAAAAAAAGAAAATGGATTCCATGAGAGCTTCAGCATTTCTTTTTTAAAACAGCAGTAACAGAGAGATGATTACAACATGCATTAAAGCAGCTCTAACTGGACTTCAAATCACCAGTGATACTCTAATTGTGCTGTTATAAACTGTGCCAAAACAGATACACAGCAATAAATGCAGCATAAACAGTTAGAAGTTAATAAGAGAAAATGGAAATGTTTACCTTCCTCATCATAGTTAGACATATCATCTGCTATCATTGTACTAAAGTCTAGAAGGAGGTTCCAGGTATCCTTAGGAATTGATCTTTTATGATGTTCCTGTTTGGAGAGGTGGAAAATTTAGATTTAAAAAAGACATAAATTAAAACCCTATTACACGTTCATTTTTACTGTCTCAGACACATCCATATCCCCAAAACATATTGCTCTTGTACACACCATGAACAGCTGGGATTTAGATCAAGACAGTCTATTTCATCTACTCAAAAACATGTTTATCTTCCAAGTTCTGAAAATACTGCAGTCCAGATTATGTAAAGGTTTAAACTTACCAACAAGAATTTGTTCCACAAGTCTAGAAATTTAAATCTTCCATTAAGTACTAAATTCCAGTAGGCAATGGCCATTTCTAAATCTGTAATATTAAAATATATTACTTTTAGAGATATACATATCAAATATATAATCTCCACAAGTATCTAACATCAGGATAAACCATGTACCCATAAATGTGAAAAGATTAAACTTTCCTATACTCATGGATCCTTTACAAAAAGGCAACCATAAATAAAGTGTTACACACATATTTTATATTTTGATACTATTATTTGAATACAGAACTGAAAATTGTCCATATTAATATTTAACATATCCAAAACCCCCAGGACATTTCATATGCCTTTTGCTATCTAACAATACTTCAGTTAAAAGTCAGCAAAATATTTTTGGTTAAAAATGCTACTGGCTTGAAAAGAAAATTTGTAGTATTTTGCATTGAGACTTTAATTTTTTTTTAATATATAAAATACAATTTGGATAAAACCATCTTTTAATGATTTTATTTTTAGAGCAACCTTATTATAGGTGCTGCCTTTGTAATGAGGCTTTTGTCAAGTTGCTCATTTATGCAGTCAAGATTTCCTTTTGAAAAAGAATCTTTAGGTAGTGTCCTCAAGCAGACAGACTTGGTTTATTTGTTGGTGGTGGTATTTTGGTTGGGTTGATTTTTTGCTTTTGTCTGGGGTTTTTAGTTGTTGGTTTGGGAAGTTTTGTTTGTATTGGTTTGGGATTTTTCCTCTTTTGTTGGATGGGTGTTTTTTGTGGTGGGTTGGTTGTTTTGGTTTTTTTTTCTTTCACAGCCTCCTGTTAAAATTCCTGCTTGTTTGGAATGAGTGAAGCCTGACCTGGCCCAATAGAGAGCAGCTCCCAACAGCCTGGTTAGTCTGGAGGGAGGGGAAGGACAAAGCCAGCTCCCCTCCCCAGGGTGTGCTAAAGGCTGAACTGCCAGGCAGACAGGAGCTTGTGAGCACATAAAAGACATTTCAAACCCAGGTACACAACTCTGCCCAGGGGCACCTGCACTACCAGGAATTACCAGGCAACTGCTCTGTGCTGCAGCACAAACCACCACTCACTGGGAATTATCAAATTCAGTATCCTCAGCCAAGTACACACATGACCCCAAAAGGCTGCCTAGGTAAGGGGTCTTTTTCTTAACAACAGTTTTTATATGTTTGGCAGTCCAGCAAATTTCTTCCATGAAAAAGCCCCTTGTGAAAGCAGGGGGAGAAAGCACAGGATCAGCCGCACACCCCAGGAAAAGAAGAAAAAAATCCCAATAACCCAAGAACACCACTCCTTCCCCCAGGATGCCCAAATATTTAGAAGAACCCAGGGAGGTAGATCTTGGAGGTGAAATCAACAGCCAACAAAGTATAAATCTGCATTGCTGGAGGGAAAATAGATGCTGATGGAGAGTTTCTGAATTGTTTAGTATCTGATATTCAGAGCTCTCAAACAGCAGAGTCACATTATAATACTTCCTGACCAAAGAATAAAATTTGTGAAGGATTTTCCAACAGCTGCAAAGCTGTTTGATTTCAAACAAAAGTGTAAGTTTGAATCTTGAGAAGCAGAGACAAATTAGACAGACGTCACTACTCCTCAGTAAATAAAGAAAAATATGGAAATGGCAACTCATTCAAGACTGTAAAGGCTCAAAATCTCCCTTTAACAGGAGATTCGGGTACAAAAACATGCATTTTAGCTTTCAACTGAAACTACTGTCTTTCTAAAAATTAATAGATAAAAACTTCAGAAGAAGCTGATCAATTCCTCAAGGAAATAGATTAAAAATCAAAGTTTTATTTACTTGTGCTGCATTAATGGTGTGCATAAAAAAATGCAAGATCATCAAATCACTGCATTTTACAGTGGTTTGTAAACAATCACTATAAACAAACTGTGCATCCTGACATATTTATACAATTTTGAGATAATTCTTGTGGGTAAGCAAAGGCTGCTAAAAGCCAAATCTCAGGATGCTGCAACCTCAAACTCATTGTATGAGTCCAAACATGTAAAGCATGATGACATAATGCTTTGGGACAAACTACATTTTTAAAAAGAAATTACATGAAATAACAAAATTGGAAGGTAAAGATATAATTTTAGGTTTCTGTAAGTGTGAGAATGCTCACAGAAATCCTCCTGGATCAAATATAAGAGTCTCAAAATACATCCTCCATTTTGAGTTTTATCCAGAGAGATGCAAGAGAAGCAAACAATGTCAGAGATGAACACCATCTACAGAGTATTCGCCAATGAGATGCAAATACCACAGAACTTTTCAGACACCCAGAGTACTTACACAGTAGTAAGGAATTATGCAGAGGAAATATATTTCCAGAACTGTGCCTGAATTACTGCACAGTGTTTGCAAGATTAGAGGCCAATATACATTAAAATCAATTTGCAAGTTGCTACAAGCAGTTATTTAGACACACCAAAATTAATTGCCTAACTAGGAGTACTTACTTTGCAGCTCTGTACTTCTCCCAATATTCTTTTGCTCCAGGGTTTCCAGAATTATTCTGCCCTGCTGTAAATTCATGCCTAGAACTGTGTATTTATGAGCACCAAAAGGGCTGATAAGCATCCAGACTTTAAGCTCAGTTCTACATCACTTCCAGACCAAGACTTAAAAACAATTTAAAAACCTACCTTACACTATGTACATGCTATATGGATCTCAGAAAACTATACTTGTGTGGCACTGCTAGAGCTTAACCTGCACGAAGAAGCTTTATGATGAACGAGAAATAAAGCAAGAGAATCAATTTTCCTGGTAAATAAATCCCACAACTCAGTTGCTGTTCACATTTTCCCTGTTGTAGCAGCCTAAAAAAATGATTATGACTTTCTACAAGAAATACAAATCAGCCTATCCATTTATCTGCATGATTCAGAAATTACTGCAAGCATGCACAAGTACTTTCAAATGCTTTAGTAGCACTTCTAGCTTCTTGGAATACAATGAATTTCACAATCCACTGAAAACAACAAACAAGATACAGCAAGATGTCAAAGACGGACACAGTCAAAACCAAGACAGAGAGTTTGTGGTTTTTTACCTATTTTTCAATACTCATTTTAAGCCAAAAGTTGGTCTATACATAAAAGCCAATAAAACTAAAGCAGAAAGGTAATCTTTACACTGCCTGGGAATGCAAAGCTGTCCAGCAGCAGCCAGTTTAGAGCACTTTCATTACTGAGAAAAACAAATTCACAAGCTGCCAAGGAAGAACCTACCAGCCTTTCAGTATTTTATTACTTCTCAAAAGCAGAACAATTAACTTAAGAAGTTACAGCATCATGAAATGCTAGTAGTGGCTAATATCCAAATCACACTGTAGAGAAATGAATGTGCATTCTGGCTGTTTAACATCACTGCTCGAAAGAAATTTTTATTCCCTCATTTTTGTTGTTTTGAATAGACAGAGCTAGAGTTTGTTCCTTTAATTCCATCCAATCTGTGATGTTCTGAAATTATTTTTATTAAGTTATTCTTCCACTCCACCTGTTACACCAACCAAAGCAACACTCAGCACGTGAACTCTGAAATAATGACAAAAAAGCCTTCAGTGAGGTAAGGGGAAAAAAGCTCTGCAGGGAGACACCACCAGGCATCAGGCTCAGAACATGGGAATCCATTTGTACCATTCCAATTCTATTCTGCTAAGACATTTGCAAGCATTTTTGCTATTACAAGGGACTGTACAAATGTGCTTACACAGAAAATGGTTTTACAGCTTCAATTTATCCTAAAAGTAAAAATTGAATTAATCTGTTCAGTGCTGCACATTCTAAGTGGTGTAATTATGTCTTTAATGTAAGACCATAATCCATTGTGCTTACTGAAAACTGCACTTTGAGTGAAAGAATAAACCCTCTCTTATAAAATTCTGTAGCCTTTATTAAAAATCAATTTGAACACCTTAAATTGACATCTATCTTTCAAAACACAGAGATGTATTTCATCCCAAGGGTGATTATCTTTCAGATTCATTGGATCACAATAATACATTCATTTGCTGCTTTAATTAGTCATTTCCAATATTTATGAACAAATGCTTATAAATAAGAATACATACCTAAACCTTTTTGTCCTGGATTCTTTGCAAAGTTGAAAGTAAATTGATAAAAATCCTTAAATCTTCCTGGTTCTTTTAATTCTTGCTCCATTTTAGGAATCTGGGCCTTCAGTTTTTCTATGCTGTCACATCTGCATTTTAAAAAGCACATTTATTTATTCATTATTCATTTTGCCATAAAAACATGAGTTAAACAAAAATCTATAAACTGTTTGTGGAATGCAATATGATTATCAAAACAGAATTCAGGAAGCCTTTAATGAGTGTGCACCTCTACAAGAATTTAATTTGGGCAGGGGGTGGAAGGAATGAGCAGCTCCTGGGGCACATCATTTCTTCACATTGCATTTGGACATATATCTATCAGGTTCTACAATCCACAAGATTTTTAGGAAAATGTGATGAAGACTCCTGCACTCTCACAAGGCAGAGAAACGCAGGCCTGCCTGAGTGCAGCCCAACATCCCTGCTCTACCTGCCAGAGCAGCTCTGTGCCAACCACCACACAATGCCCACACAACCAAGGCAGGGCTGCGTTTTTCCAGAGGCAGACAAGCGATGCTGGGCTCTGAAACATCTCTGAAAGGACACCATGCCTGAGAATTGCCCCAAACAGGACACTGGACCACACTGTCACCATCCAACACTCAGTGAACACTTACCCCAGCTCAGTCATTCCGTCCATGAATTCCAGCTTTGAAAATTCACACTGTGTTGCAGCCCGGAATTTCCATGCAATGATGAGTACAGTGATGCTGGCTGGGTCAAGAGCTAGGTCATCACAGAACTGCTGTATACCATCTATACCAATCTTATTTTCATCTTGTGGATCTTTGGGGCATAAAAATAAGTATCAAGAGAAACAGGTATTTGAAAAAGCTGATTAGTTCAACAAGTATATTTAACACAAGGAAACATTTTCAAGAAGCCATTTGTGGGATCAGCCCTTATAGGAGAGTATTTTAAAATCAAAATGAAATGAGCATTCCCAGTGGTTAAACTTTAACAATTGAGGCAGTTACTGCAACAAAGCCTCCCATACAATGAAGCTCATGTTATTTTCATTGAAAGACAAAAGCACCACAAACATTTGTTTTCTGCCCAATAATATGCAGGATCTTCTGACTCATTCCCTACAGAGCAGTGGTTCTCTCCCCCCAGCACACTCCATTATTGGTCTCTTTGGTGAGACTGATGATGTGAGTTCCATTATAAGCCATTCTGCAGTGTTCATTTCCAAGCTGTACCAACACCCAAATGTGCCCATCCACTGCTACCCCAACAGCAGATTTAGGCATTTCTTGGCACCACCAGCATGCATGAGGCTGGACATGGTAAGCTCCAGGGGGAAGTTACACTGCCCCGTTACCGATTCCACATCAGCCAGGCCCATTCCTCTTTCCATGAAGGAATCAACATCTAGTCTGGAAGTGAGATGCTCACATTTCAACTGCACTAACAAAGACCTACCGATGCAAGCCAACACAGACTTCAGAAAAATGGTATTTGGATTATACATATAAAACACAGGAAAACTGTCAGAAAACACAGCATTCATTTTTAGATTTTTTTAAAGTGCTAAAACACAGGATTTCTTCTGCTGTACTAAATCTACTTTATGTGGTAGGATATCAGTTGTATATAACACATATACAACTGTTTTGTTTTACACTCTGTAACTATGTGACAATAAGAACAAGCTAAATAAAAATTAAGGTAGAACCCATCCCTGGTACGCAACTTTTCACTTTGTCAGATCAAGTCTTGTGTGATGTGCTTTCCCCAGGAGAATCACCTAAAATCCTCATTAACCATTACAATTACTCACTGTACATACAATTCCAGCTCAGACCCTAGCGTCCTATAAATGTAGATACATTTAGAGTATATAAAGCAACTGCATGTAACCTTTGTGAAGCAGAAACCTACCTTTATTTCCCTTCTAATTTGTATTATTAGAAAAACAAAGCTGAAAGAGTCAGTTTAGATTTCCCAGCACAAGAGCACAGCAGCACCAATACACTGTAAATAACAATTAAATATACAGCTAGGAGATAAGCCTTAAAATTCAGGGTACTTACCTTTGTATCTGTTATATAGTTGTTCTAACTTCTTTCTGTCCAGTGATCCTTTAACAGTCTCTCGTATATAAAGTTCAGGATTTTGGAAAAAGTTGTCTGTTGCAACATCTAACTTCCAGTCATTTTGAGACAGACAACTCACTGCTGTCTTTTCACTAGATTGTGTGAAGACCATAAACTGACGCACTTTATCCTTCTGTGATGATTTCAACTTGTTCTAGTGAAAACAGACAATACTGTAACTAGAAATGTCTACTGGAAAAGAAACCCACAAGTAAACAAAAACCAGTCTCTTCATGTTTTTTGAACCAGTATCTCTATCATTTTCCCAAGCAATTATGGTATCAACATATTTGATCAAGTGCTTCCAGAGGCAGGGCAGAGCAGGCCACTAAACAGCTCAGCATCACTGAGCAGCAGACTGTGTCCTTCTGGTCCCAGGTACTGCAGGACCAGGGCCACACCTGGAACGGGATCTCCTGAGGTGCCTCTTGATGGCAGCAAGGGACTAGGCTGGGTCATCCATTTCAAGGAGCTACATGCTGAAATACCTTAAAGACCTCTTTTTTTTTTTTTAAGAAATTTTTCACTTTGAAGGTCCTCAACTCCACCTACGTAATTTGCAAAACATTCCTGCGAGGAGGCATTGTCTCCATTTCACAGGTGCAGCAACTGAAGCAAAGAAAAAAAAGAGAATTGTGCCTGAGGCAGGCGGGGGAGTGAGTAGCCAAGGTGAGAGCTCTGGAATTCCAGGCCTCCTGCCCAGACCCAGAGACATCCCGCCCTGGTCCAGCCCAGAAATGAATGCAACCTTGCTGCTAGTAGCTTATCAGCAGAGAGGGATTCCCAAGGATATTTCTGATTAGGAGAAGCACACTTGGTATTTCAAGGGTATGAGTTACACAAAACTAACTGCTGATCAGGAGAAAGCAATAACCCAACTGCACTACATCCAAATTCAGTTCTGCAGTTCACTCACAATACAGTCAAAGCAAAGACTCCCAGTGTTACACCTTGGTAAGTTAAAGTTCTTGACAAAATTTAAAGTCAGGATTGGATTTCTTACATGGCACAAATATTTCATTTTTAATTTAGCTTGTATTCTAACCAAAACTTGTATATTCTGTTCATTATTGTAATTGTAATTTCAACAGCTCCTTCTCAGGGAATATGGAGAAAAAGGGGAAAAAAATCCCAAGACATGATAAAATTCAGCCAAAGAATGAATGATTTAGGAGCAGTATGTGCTCACGCTCTTAATACCAAAGGATAATTGGTGTCCAATCACTTTATCATCAGAAAAAAGAACTAATGCTTCACTTCAGAACACAAATTCATCTGTCCTAAAAGTCAGGATCAGTTTTCTGTGGCTTGAGGACAATGACGGTGAAGACTATTAGTTGTGAGAATAGTTAAGTTACCAGCTTCAGAGTTACACCATTAAAAAAATACAAGAGCATCACATTTGGTTTAAGCTGATACCCACATAATATACTAAATAGAACAATACCCTTAATTTAAGCATCCTTTAATTTAAAAAAAAAAAAAAAAAAAAAGACCCAAACCAATCCCACCCTGTATCTACAACACTTAACCAAAGTCAAACTTTTACCTCAGACTGCAGACTTCAAAGTGATATTAATTAGGCTGCACCATTCTCAAAGCTATTATGTGTTGCTGCATTATTTCAGTCTGTTGACCAAGTCTGTCACACTGGACCTTTGCCTACAAACACATTTCTGAAATTGGGATTTTCAGTCGTGGTTCCAGGTAAAGAAAGGCCAAGCCACCGGAGCAGGTCCTGTGCATCCCATTTGTGCGCGCTTGGCTCCACACCAGACGTTCAGCACCTTGCACTGCTGAGCTCAGACTTCCACAAAAATCACTTATTGACAAAACCATGTGGAGTGACTTCCAGAAATGACTAATGGATTTTTAGCTGCAGCTTTTTAAAATGTATTGTAAACTCAGATATATTAAAACAAACCATTGCATGAAATCCCAAATGAAGATGAAACAATCCCAAATTTAATTTTCTTTATCAATTACCAGCTTCCTTTAATCAGCTCCACACAGCCAGACTGCTGCATCACCACAGACTCAGCTTCACTATAGGGCAGCCATACTTAATTATTTTAGCTTTTGTTTTCTTTTTTTTTTTCTTTTCTTTACAAAGCTGGTGCCTTTAGTTTTTTTGAATTTTTTTAAACATGTACACATAAGTGTAGCCCATTTAATAGTGAGTACTCTGTAAAACCCCAAGAGCCTTTGTTCTGCCCTGCTCCTGCAGGGGTGAACTCCAAAAGCAGTGACATCCCACAAAAAGTGAAGGAACAGGTTTAAATAGGTTTTACTATCAATGCCCAGGACCACAAAAGGTGGTGTGCTTTGCATTTTGTCACATAAAAGAAGAGGGCAATTTGTCAGACCAGTAACTTGCAGATTAAATGCCTTTTATGATAAAATTTAAATTCTAGATATGTACGTAAGATTTCCCATGCTTGGGGCTCCCTAAGTGATAGTAACAACATAAAACCTTTTTAGAAGATCGAAATTGCAAAGAATCAAGCAGCTAATTACACTACTCAGTACATTCAGTAAGGTATAAGATGAAATAAATCACACTGTTCAGCCATAATCTTTTTCTTGAATAATCATATTTTTCCTGGTCAAATATGAGTTTATTTTTAGTGAAGAAGTGCCAAAGTCCATTCTTTAGATTTGATGAATGTTTCTGCAGAACCTTGCCAATGTGGACAAGACATTCCACATCCTAAGTGACTGGACACTCTTTGCAGGCCTACTACAGGACAGCAAGAGATGGAATTACTGCTGAGTTTTTATTATTCTATTACAGCTCTTCTTTCAGCACATTAAAAACCCACACTTCAAGCAGGAACAGGTTCCAAATCTTTTGCACTTTTAAGGGCTATTTCTAGACACTGAGCACTAACAGTCTATTATTGTTTTAAGTGCAATACAGAGCAGCACACAACCTTTAACCCTACGGTCATCAGGCAACACATACCTGACACTGAAATTGTGCTCACTGTAATGCAACACAATCCACTTAAAACATCTCAACTTTAACACTAGCTAAAAAGGAAGATAGAATTTTATTTAACAGATACATGTCTTGCCTATATATACAAATCAAAACCAATGGAAAGCAAATGAAACAAATTTGCACTGTTATTTCTTGGGTTAAGAGGAAAAGGAAAAATTCAGTTCTGCAAGCCTTTGATCCAGTTTGTGTGGTACCCAAGCTACCTTTCATAATAAGGATGTCACAAGACAGATAACCTCACTTTTAAAACACAGAATAACTTTCCCAAATGAAAAGCTGCTTTGTGTAGATTCATAAAACTACACTCATTCTAATTAACATCTGGTTGTATAACACTGATTTTAAAATTAAGATTTGCCTCTTACTGTGAAGTACCAAATTTGAATATTCTAATTCAATGACCTTTCCTTGATCAGATACTTCAGTGAAAGACTACAAATAAAAAAAAAATAAAATACTTGGACTTTTATTTCCCCGAGTATTTTTTTTTCCTAGTCTCAGGAACAAAAAATGATAGAACTTCTCTACCACCTCTGATTACAGTATTGTTTTTCCTTATCTTCTGCACTCCGTTTTTAGTCACCCCAGATTCAAAGATAAGCTCTGCACACCGGTCATCAACATTTTGTGGACAGTTAACAGCCAAATGAGGGCTCCACTCTCCTGAATAATGCTCATGGGAAACAGCACCAACCTTTGTCCCACACTGCCTGGATGGGAGAGCTGAGGATCCCTACCAGAGCCCTGCTTCTGGAATTGGCTCAAAGGTCACATGTGACCACCAGCGAGACACGCAGGGCACCATGAGTTCTGCTGCCCAAAATTCCTTGTGGCCCCCAAGGAAGGCATTCACCCAGTCACTCTTCAATGAGCAACTGCTTTTCACCTTTCCGTTCCCAGCCACTGATACAGATGATCCAATTCCTGCTAGTTTCACTGCTGAGTAAAGGAATTTGAACGATGTGACATCTGTGCTTTTGTTTCAGGCAGGACTCAAAGAAAAGCCTGTTAAGTTCTCATGCATGTGACAGGTAAAAGCCTTTTCTAAAATAGTATCAACCTCCACAAAGTCTAGGCCTTTGCACTGACTGCATTCAGACTGCAGCAAGAGCTGTGGCTGTGGGAAGCACCCCTGCACTTCCCAAGGACCCTGCTGACGTCAGTTCAATCCCAGAGACTCGGGCATGCAGCACCAGATGCCACTTCTGTCACACCCTGATGTGACACGAATGGCCAGGGGAGCTCTGTTTCCTGAATCATCCCACCACCTTGGGCCACATCCATGAAAGGAATCACGAGACACCTACAAATGTTTGGCTTACTGCTAGTATTCAACAAATACATGGCTAAAACTTAAAACGCAAAATCATGAGTATTTCTCTTTGTTTGGTAAAAAAATAGAATGTAATTACAACAAAAATCTATAAATACACAGAACTGCATTTTAAGCCACCAACAGCGATGGCACAGAGGCATACTACCAAAAAAAAATCTAAATTAAACACAAAATCAATTAAAGTAATAGCCACCGTTTCTGCATAATGTAAACAAATATGTCGTTCAAATACATTTTATTTTCCACAGCAGTTTCTCTAAGAGAGGGCACACAAAGTAAGAAAGTCAGGACACTTGTAAGCTTCTGTTTCAAACTGATGTGAAATCCACTTGGCTGCAGTGGAACAGAACAAAAACACAAAGTCTGTTGAGATATAAAATCCAAGGGAAAAATCACAAGCAACATAAAATTGAAGTTGCTTTCACACTACAGTGTTCTTTTAGTGGATAAAATAATTTAGTATTTGCAGGCAGGCAGAAGGCCAATATACAGAAGATTGTGTAGATAAAATGGTAATTCATGTTAACCTGAGAGGTGAAAGAAACACCAAAAATCAGGGCTTTTCCAAATAAAAAAAGGACAACATAAAGCAGCCAGTTGTTTAGCATTCTTAACTCTGGTCTGGGGCAGAAGCTCTATTCATACTGTATATTTGCATTGGCACCATAAAACATGAGTAAAATATCAAGAGCTCCATAATAAATTTCACACCTTGTTCTCAGAGTAGTTCATATTCTTGAATATTTTTTTCATGGCTCTAGTTAAAAGTGATTTAAAGCTTTAGTTCAAAGGAATCTCTGGTAGGCTAGGAGAGGAAACAAAATCATGCACCATCTTGTCTAGCACTCTGACTACTCCATCCTTAGCATAATGCCAAGAATCTAAAGTTGTACTATGGGACAACCAAACCTCAAATATTTAATATCAACAAACTTCTACAGACATGCATATTCACCACCAAATGCATGTATAAATAGCTGGCCTTGCAAAATAGCTCGTTGAGTTAAACACTACATAACAATGTTATGAAGTACACTAACATTACAGGAGACAGCGTCAGACATGAAATTCTTGTAATATTAAATTTTACAACTTCCTGTCAGCTGAGGTTTGCAATAAGAAATTATGTATTTATCAGCACAGAAGTATTTTTCAGAGAACACAAGCTGGACAATGTAATAGATAATGTAAATAGAGACAAGATCAGCACTTGGCTCTGGATAGAGAGAATCACACACTTGCCTCAATTACCTCACACAGATCTAAATTCATTAAATCATTCAGGATTGTACAGGCAGCAGCTGTTCTCAGTGAAGATGGCTCACAGTAAAATGGACCAGCTTACTGCTCCACCTAGACTCATGGGCACACCACTGTCCTCAGGATGAGATGAAGAAGTAACACACTAACAGGGAAGGTGAAGGACACCACTTCTACAGGTGCTGCTCAGCCAGCTCAGATGAAGAGTGGGTAAGAGAGGCTGACTGGTCTCAGAAATCCAAGGAATACTGCCAGGGTGGTGTCCCTGAGTACTGAACAGAAACACTTCCCAAGTTACCTAAAAGGACAGAGCCCAACAGGCTGCTGTGTGGTGTTCTTTCCAGATGTGGGACAAAGACAACCTCTGTCCTGAATATGTCCATATGCTCTGGCCATATGGACACCGGTGAGCCTAAGCCAGAGCCAGGTGCTCTATCTGGCAGTGCTGCATGGACAGGTGGGAGCCAGGCCCCAGCTGTGGGGCATTCACTGGGCTGGACAAGCTACCTGGCCACATTCACTGGAAGGATGAGCAAGAGCAGTTGAATATGGGCAGAAAAACGGGACATTGAATCTTGTGTTTCTGGATGGGCATCCTCAGATGTCTGCGAAGTCTCCCTACCTTTCCCCTAACCAAACAAGAGAATTTTGACATACCACAAGTATAGGTACAGAATCTACACCTGGGCACTGGAAGATGTCCATACCTGTATTTACTGCCTCTAAAAGCTGCAGCCTGTCATTTAGTCCCACTTCAGTGTCTATGTCATCCTTTCACCTGGGTGCTGGAGTCAACAAGCACACCCTGGAACACAATTGATTGCACAGGGCCTAACGGTTCTGCTTGAGGCCATGACTGGAGTATTCACATACCCCCTCCAATCTCATAAACACCAGTCTATCAGTACAGAATTGCTACACAGAACACATCTGCTGGTTCTTCAGTTAAGTGCTTCCAAGAAGACCAAGCAGGCAGAACTCTGCTGTTTCTCACAATAAGTTATTCTCAGAATAATGGGCCTCACTCTTTTTGTTATAATGCAATTTTCTACAGTATCGTTCAATTAAAATTTCTGTCCTCTTCGCCAGCCAATAATATATGTTCGTGCAAGACATCAACTGTCTATTTCATCAACTGTGTATTTATTTTGCTGACCTACACTGGATATACTGTGAGACAGCTCTAGGTGATTTTTATGGAAAAAAGTCTTCATAAAAAGTTGTGTAACATTACTGTGTAAGCACTATTTGAAACAGTCCCAGACCTGCAGAATTACAATAAGACACCTTTACAGACTGAACTTTACTCAGACTTCAGTCTTAAGCTCTCATAAAAAAACACAAATGAAGATCAACATCAAACTATTCAATTAAAAATTATACTAGTTACATAGTGACAAGTTTATTAGAGGTCTGCACACCACTCATTTAAATGCTGGCTAACCAAATTTTTATGCCAACGTAACTCCATCAATTAAAGGTGACATTGTAATTTTTTTAATATGTTTTTAACACTACTTGTCAGAATAACACTAGCAGCAGGTATAAAATATCCTTATGCCAATAAGCATACACCAGTAGAACTTAAGACTCCCTCCTACAGAAAAGCACTGCTTTAAACTGTACAGGTGTAGTAGCTAAAGGTGTTACAACATTTGAATACGGAGAAAGCCTGGAAGTGCTACTATAAACTGTTCCCTCTGGTGCATAAGACACTGTGCAAGAAACCAATGAGGACCCCCTTAACTAAACTGAAGAACATATTTTTCTTTTGTTTAGGCAAACAAAACCAGCAAATGTTGTTCCAAACACTGCAGTTTCCCCTTACAAGAAGCACGGGAGAAACTCAGTCGATTTGGGAGTCCACTGCATATCCTCAACTATAAGAAGACTATTACAGAGAAAATACAAGATAAACCTTTACAAGACCTTTATTAGGAGAATCTTTGCAAGGCTCTCCTTTAGAACACTTCTATGAATAGAACCAACCAAAACCCTAGAACAATTGTCCAGAAATTCTCCAACATAATACCAGCTCAAGGAGCATCAACACCCTCAAGTTTCCCTGTGAACTGACAGCACTTAATGGGCCCTGAGACGCCTGAAATCCTGAGGAAAAACTCCGGGCAGCCCCCGTTCCTGGCAGCCCCCTGCACTCCCTCTCAGTGCTGCTGCAGACACAGGGCAGGCGCAGGGCACAGACCGCATAGAGCTGCCCACAACACGGCCGCTGTCTCGCAGAGGAGCCTGAACCCTCACACCAGGTGCCAGCGAGCCCCTCCCCGCAGTGCGGGGCCTGGCGGGGCCCCGCGGGTCGGAGGCCTGGGCGGGATCCCGGCGCCCCCCGCTTAGGCCCCCACCCGGAGCAGCCCCTGCCGCCCGCCCCGCGGCCCCGGCCCGGGCCCCACACGCCGGCCCTGCCATGCCCGGCAGGAGGACGA
>VXAC01004963.1:485359-607549 GCA_013399225.1 Rhipidura dahli
GGGGGGAGGCTCGGCCCAAGCAGAGAAGGGAAGGGAGGGGAAAATGCGCCCCAGACACCTGGAGGCTGTTACGGCGTGGGCTCGGGGCTCGGAGGGGATGCGACGGGGGCCGGCGGGGGTGCGGGATCCCAGCGGCTCCTCACCACGGGACCCGCTGTTATGTCGGGGAAAATCCGTATGTGCTCCTATTTCGTCAATATCAAAAGGTCAAACACTTTTCGAGTGCCCCGTGTGAGCGCCAGTCCGGCCCCGCCGAGCTCTCAGGGTCGTGTGGCCGCCGCTCCCGGGAGCCTGAGCATGGAAAGGGCGAGATGGGAAAATCCCCCGGGTTTTCCAGGATGGATTCGCAGAAGAGGCAAAATCGTTTGCTGAGCAGCCACGGAGACCTGGGGAAGGTGAAATCTCGGGGCAGCAGACTTCTTCGTGCAGGAGAACCTCCACAGCTGTAAGATTTCCCTGACTTCCTTGCTTCAGGCTGTGATCCCCTGTGGGGAGCTGTGGACAGATGTAGCTCTTCCTTCAGTAGCGTAGCTGTACTAGCAAAAGGGGCTGCAATGCTTAAATCACGGTTTGTACCACTATCCCAGACAGTTGTTTTTTCCCAGGAAAGCTTACTCTACCAACTGCAGGCTTTTGGCAGCCGGGTAGTTTGGGGAAGCAGAATATTTGCTGATAAAACTCACAGTGGTGGCAAACTGCTGTTGTGAAGGACAAAGGTTTGAGATCTGATCTTGTTCTCTCATCTCCTGCTGAGCTCGGAGCTATTAAAGTAAGCTTCTGTATTTATATTACATGACTGGTATGGTTCCACGCACTACAGAGAAATTAGGACTTCAAAAAGCCTTTCCTCATCATGGATGTTCACAGTTAATGTATGTGTTTTTGTAGAAAAAGGTCTAAATCGCTTCCTGCTTACTTTGCTGAAAATCAGAGCAAAGCTCAGGTGGGAGTATGGGGAGTTGAGTTGTATTTGGTGAGGAGAATCAGGCCTGTCCTGTGTAGTGTCCAATTTTGCTGGTGTTACAAAACAGTAAAATTAAGAGCTTGATATCAAGTATATGGGAATATAACTGAATTCATCTATCTTTGGAGACAGTAGTTGCCTGCATACCTTGAATACCTTGATGCCTTTGGATACCAAAAAGTGTAATTTTCAAACTGGGGATGGATGCAAAGTGGTCACTGAACAGCCAAACTGGGGATGGATGCAAAGTGGCCATTGAACAGCCATCAGCATTGCACACCAGCCCAGTCCATGTAACCGTAACAGGGGAGGCAAAGCCAAACCCGAAAATCTCTTTGATTGAGTTAGCTAATTGTCATCACTGTAACGTGCTGTGACAGCCCTCCTGGCAGCTGAAGACACAGTTTAGACCTGGAGAATTATTGCAACATGTAACAATAATCTGAGAGATGAGCTGTGCATGCTGGAGATTCCTCAGGACAGAAAGAGGATCTTTAAGTGGCTTGTTTTCCCCTAAAACCTCCAGACCCTGCAGGCTTTCTGTAATGCAGGGTCTCTTAGTGGATTTTTTGGGGTGTATGGGGGAACACTCTCTGTGTGTTTAATTTTTTGACAGGCTTGTGATTTGACTCCCTAACTTACTAAATTGCTCTACATTATGAATTCCTGTTGTATAAGGCATGAAAAGTCATACTTAACTGCTTCTGAGCAGGGTAGATAAGATAATCCAGTTATATGATAGTGAAATATATTAAAATGCATATTGCTGCTATTCACAGCATGCATGCTACTTCTTGTGGGTTTTTTTCCAATTTAAGATCACTCCTAAGGTGAAACTGTACCTGAGAAACGGAGTGGTTTCCTGCTGCCATTAAAGTTGTAAAGTCTAGTGTTACTGATTTTAGTGGGAGCTGCAGTCTGGTCTTCTGTATTGGTTTCCAGAGCGCTTCCATGGCTGAACTGCTGAATCTGAACCGGATTCAGAGCTCTTGGCCACCATGGTCTGACTAGACTGAGTTACTTCTCCAAACACAGCTCACTGCAGTAGGCAGGCACACACCTCAGGACACAGCCAGATTGCCCCCTCATATCCACATGCCTGAGCCTGGCTGCAGATGGGCACTTGCATGATGTGTGTGTGCTGTCTGAATCACACCCTCACCCCTTTCTGAGCAAAACCAGATGCTTTATAAAGCAAGAGGCAGCATGAAGCCACCGAAAAGTGTATTTGTACATACTCAGAGTAAGTTACCCAAACTGGGCTTGTTGCCTGTTCCCTTTTGCACAGCGCCCTGCAGGATGGAGCCCCAGGGCAGAGCAGGGATACCCAGCTCTGCTGGTTGTGAATGTGACACGTGCACTCAGCGATACAGACGAGAAGGAAGTTTCATTGTGCAATGTGCACCAGCAAATCACTGTGACCACACTAACATGATGACTTGTTTAATTTATTTTAAGGCTGACACACTTGCCTTGTTTTGTTGTGTGAGCCAATCATGTTTTATCTTGTCATGTGAACCCCAGGAAAATGAGGCAGTGATTTTTTTTTTTTAATCCAACTGTGTCAAGTGCATACCTGAATATAACACTGAGCTGGTTTGCACTGACCTGAGCTCTCTTCTTGAGCAGACAAATAAGACTCATGTTCGGTCAAAGCAGAATCCATTTAGTGTAATCCCCTTGCTGAGAACTTCCACTTAGAGCACTTTCTGTGAAAGAGGCCCAAAGCTTTATGAAGGATAACAATAACCTAGGGCAGCTTGGCCTGGACATGCCTTTCTGACCTCCACATCTTTTTGTCAGCTCTTTGGTGCTCTAGAAGGTGAAATCACCAAATCATCATACACTGATGGAACAGCCATAGGGTGATTACAGCTATGGCCCTTTGCTTGCAAACTGCCCCCATGTTAAAGAGAAAACAAAGTACCATGAACTATCCTGCACAAGGAGATTTAATGCCACTGTAGGCATCCAGAGGTACAGAACCAATGGGCTGCTCCTGTTGTGCTGTTCAGCTGATACAGGTCCAGTGTCTCTTACCAGCCCATAATGGTTTTTTTCTGTACTGAAAGAGGCACAGAGGAAGTAAACAGTGAGTCCTCCTGTAGGTGTCTGAGCAATTTAACCTGCAGTGACACAGCATCAATATCAGAAGATGGTTGTTAATAGGTTGCAGGGAAGGGTGTTCCCCTTCTGTTACATTTTTCATCCTTCCTGCATTACACAAGAGGTTAACAAGTTAATACACCCCGTCCAAGGCACTGTTAAGGAGCAGTTTTCCATGTGACAGTTTCTCTGGGAGGGAGCAGGACAGCTTTATGTGAAAAAGGAAGCAAACTCAGGTCAGAGAACCTAAAAAAACCTGAAGATTTCTCATGTACTGCGCCATACGCTGGCAGGCCTGAATAAACTGAGACTTTCCAGAACACCTAAAAGGCAACAGACTGCTAGGCTTCCACAGGTTTTTTTTAAAACTAATTAGAAGTACTGAAATACATATACTAAAGGCATTTTAAGCAACTTGACTTAAGAAATGGGAGGGCAATAAGAATTGACATAGCTAGTTGATTTTTATATGGACATTTTTTAGTTCAGAACTTCTGTAACACATGGTGTGATGTTTCTAACCAGAATTATTTGAAACTTCCCCAAGCTGTAATCCACACAGTGCCATCACAGCTTTATGCTTAAAACCTACACCTTTGAACTGTAAGCAGCTTTCCTTTCTCATTACGAAGAATTAGAGGTGATTTCAAGAGTCTGGAAGACAGACATGATTATTTCCCTATCCTAGTGATTTTCTGTATGTGCCATCTGTAATTGCTCAACTTAATAAAAATCAGCCATCCCAATTTAAAGCACATATTTTGGTATAAGTCTACAAAACAGTAATTTAAGTTACTTATATTGGAGGTAGAGCCTTTTGAAGGCAGGCAGACTGCAGCCATTCAAAGCAAGGGTAGTAAGATGGCTCTTGCCTCCTGTCATATGTTAGATACATTCAGCCCTTTCCACTCCTCCTTGTTGTAACAGCAAACTGATTCCTGAGCTCATGTCTACACAGCCTGGCCAAAAATCCTGTTCTGACTGCAGCCTCCATGCACATGACTGGCTGCCTCCACAAGTACAGTGAGGCAGACTTCAAGGAAAAGTGCATTAACCACATCTGTATGTAACAGTGCGGGGTTTAAATGGGTTTATCCTCATATTTTACCTCATTTTTCAACTCTGTAGAGCAGCAGCTGTGTCGGATGTTTCTGGGATGCTTAGCCCAGGACACTGAACAGGGCTGGGGTCTTTGGTGGCAGATCCCACCCCAGTATTGGTCACTGAGTATTCCTGTGTGCCAGGACAGTCTGTCATGGTTTAACCCCAGCTGGCAGCTACTGGACAGCTGCTCACATCCAGTGGGATGGGGAACAAAGGAAAATAGGATCTGGCCCTTTCTAGGTTGATGGCAGTAGGATACACTGTGCACAGGTATCTGCTAGAGCCTTACACTCCTGTGGGTCTGTCGTGCCAGGCCATCTGATCCACACAGTCCCACAAACCTGACTGTCCCTCTCCTTCACCTGGCTGGAGGCAGGGCCCCTCTCATACCAGTCTTAGGACTGCTTCTTGTAAATTTTGATTTGAATTTTTTTCCATAGGATCAGGAATAAGATTAGCTCTTCCTGTCTGTGTGGGGAACTGCCCACTGGAGACTGGAACAGCGGTTTTCCTGGAAGAACCCCCATTTGTGATTGTTTTTCCTTTGTTTCACAACCAGCAATTCTATCTTATCATAAGCCAGTGAAATAAAGTACAACAGAATCAACCTTAGCCCAGCCCCCAGAGGTGATAAATGAAACAAGGGGAAACTTGGACACCAAGGAAGTCGTCACATGACACAAACCTGAGAACAAGCACAACAATTCTGACAACAAACAACACTGTGACCAGTGACTATTAAATTAATATAATGAATGCTTGTAACAAATCTGTTTTACACGCTCTGGTCAGATCTGTTGTTATCTCCACCCTTTGTGCCTCACATTGGGCACCAGAAAGGTCTGTCACAGTTTAACTCCATCCAGCAATTAGGTACCATGCAACTACAAATTCCCCACCCCCACTTCCTGCTGGGATGGGGAGGAGGATGGGGAAAAAAGGGCAAAACCCATGGGTTGAAGAAAGAACAATTTAATAATTGAAATAAAATATAATAAACAATAATACTACAACTGTAGTGAAAAACAAGATGACAAAAAGTGAGAAATAAACCCCAGTAGAGACAAGCAATGCATTCGGCAGTTGCTCAACCCACCCTGACTGATGCCCAGAATGTCCCCAAGCAGCAATCAGTGGCTCCTGGCCAACTCTCCCATGTCTATGCTTGGCACAGTGTTCCATGCTAGGGAATGTCCCTTTGGCCAGTTTGGGTCAGCTGTCCCAACCCTGCTCCTTCCCAGCTCCTTGTACACCTGCCCACTGGCAGAGCATAGGAAACTGGAAAATCCTTGACTTAGAGTAAGCAGTACTCAGCAACAACTAAAACATCAGTTTGCTACCACCATTATTCTCTCTCTGACTCCAAAACAAAGCCCTGTACCAGCTACTATGAATAAAGTTCACTCCCAGCTGAAACCAGGACACAGATTAAAGCTAAAATCCAGCTACCATTATGATTTTAAAACCCAGCAGGACTCCAGCTGTGTTTTACTAATTACTGCTATAATAAAAAATATGGTGTATTCAACCAGAACATCCATATTTGGTGTAACATGAATTCATTGTATAATCAACAGGTTTTAAGATAACATCCAAATGTCTTGAAATTGCTTTTAGAATCCAGGCTCTCTTCCAAGAAATTCAGTTGGTGCACATAAAAATAAATACCAAGGTTTCAATTATCAATTTCTGCAATATTGATTTTTTAATACAGCATTCAGTAGTGTACATTATTTTCCAAATGGAACTCCTATGCAGAAGGCTATGCCCCAGTATTATGGAGGCACCAAATGATATTTACCTGCAAGGCATTTGTTGTAAAAATCTTTATTTGGAACATAACTGTACAAGAAGTTGAAGTATCTGTTGAGAATTTACTTTGTGTAAAAGCTGGTAGTTCAGAACTTAATCAATTGCTATTGATTGTTCGGTAAACACATTCTACTCAGCACTGCTGAGCTTTTTACAAACAGAACACAGACAACTTCTGATCTGCTTGAAAAGGATTATGAGCAGAAATGAATATACCTGTGATAGTGCACTGGTTGGTATGTCCTTTGAAATAGGTACAAGTTGCTCTAATCAAAGTGTTGTCTGTCCAGATCAACTTTTTTTTTTCCCCCACCATTGACTAAACTTGAAAGGTCCTGCCAAAAAACACTTGAGTATTCAATTTTTAATCACTATGAAGACTTGAAGCTGGGATCTTCTGGTAACTAGCTGATACAATCATTACAACAAAGGATACAAAATACACTGGAAACTTTATTTTTATAACTCCATGGTATTGTATTTGCTGTATAAAAGGTTAATAAAAACCCTTACACGGGGAATTAGTCTACATCTGAAATTACTTTTCCAACAAGCATAGAAAATTATTTATAAATCACTATGTCCACAAATTTTGCAGTATTTTGATTGACACCAACCTCACTAAATAGCAGGAAACAGGCAAATATCTACCAAGTGACTTGCCTGACGTCACAGTGAGTCAGTGGCTGAAATAAGAACACAGTCCTGCTCTCCTGCTTTCCAATCCCCGTGTCCCACCCCCTGGTCCAGCACAGATTGAGGCTCCACACCACAGAGCTGCCCTGGGTATAAGCCACAGAATTGTCAGCAGCTGGAGAATGCAGGAGAGATGGAGATCCCCACACTGAAGTTTACACAGGGCTCTCACTGTGGTCTGGCAGCATTCACACTGCCAGGCAGGATGGTCCTGACCTGTCCAAGCTGAGCAGTGCTCACAGAGAGTGTCACTCCCTGACCCTCACAGAAGCCCCAGTCTTGAAAACCAACACCCTTGTGCTTTCCTGCAGACCAACAACTGTGGCTGAATTAAATATCCCATGACACAGCCCCCTCTCTCCTCTGGCAGCAAGAGAAAATCATCACAACTAGAACAAGTTCAGATTCATTGTTTGTGTAACATCTGTGACAGTTGCTTCAGAACTATAGCACTATTTAAAAAGGTACACTGATAATAAATTAGTGACAGAGATTATCCTTTTAGCCCCAATGCTAATATACTGCACTTTAAAAAATTACAATTTCTTTCTTAGTCTACCACTGAATGTTTTAGAGACAACAACAGTAACAGCTATGTTACTATGCTATGGTTCTCACCAATTTATATTCACAACACTAGAATTTATTTGAAATAAACTGAAGATTCATTAATATTTTGTTAATTAAGGTACCAGTATAGGAACAACCTACCTTTAATAATTCTTTGAGCATATCCAAGTTCAATTAACCACACTGCAGTAAAACATTTCAAGTGTGCAAACTCTGACAGTGACTTCTGCAAGAGATTTTTCTTAAATAAACAAAATCATCACTATTTAAAAAAATCAATCTCAGTAGAAACCTATAGAGATAAAAACCTAACAGCTAATTTTTGAGAAGTGAGGGAAAATGAACACTGGTGAGATTATTCATCTCCCTTGGCTCCTAAGGGAGGACATTTTGTCAGCTCCCAGGGAATGTGTTTTGCTGCACTGGCTGTGTGCAGCCAAGCTGTGCAGACTGAGCAGGCAGAGAACCTCCTGCTGGGAGTTTTAATGTTCTGGTACAGATTCAGTGCAGCAAAGTCAGTCTAGAAACAGACATGTCACAGAGAGAGAAGAAAATAAATGCCAAGCTGATGAGTCTCTTCGAGGCTGAGCTCATGTTTCTATACAGAGATTCAATTCTGGATAAAACAAATGCCTAACCTTACCTGCAGTGAAACCCATCACAAGTGTCTGGATTACTGCCTCCTAAATGTGATCTGCAGATTGTGCTCATCAGCATCAGATGATACAGAAACAGCTGCTTAAAGCCTCTAATCTAATGCACGGATAGAAGCAACCAAGAGAAGGACAAAATAGAGAAAAATCAAAACAAACATTCAAAGTTATGATTAATTTTTATTTGGCAGTAAATAAAAATCACTGTGGCAATATTCTACAAGATGATCACTGGAGTTTAATTATTTGCTAGGTGGCCGTAGGATTGGAAGGAAATTGAAAAGTATTAAAATATGCTTTTAATACACTGATCATCCAGAGCCATTGCTTTTTTACCATTTTTTTTTTCTGCATTGCAGGCACAGCTGCACAATTATAAAAGCAGATCAGAGAATTCCCCATGATACTGTATATTGATTCAGAATGAGACTTCAGGTAAGGGTCCATTTGCACAGATTTAACTACAGGTTTGGGATCACTGCAGCATCTGGTTTGTCCCTTTCTGCAGTATAAACCAGATTATTGCATTAAATTAGCATATCAAAACTTCACATGATAACAGAACTTCACATTAACTAAAAGGTGTATAGACTGAAAGTTTTTAACAGGTAAAACATTTTTTCTTTCCCTTTTCTTGTTTCTCTATGGTGCTTTTTAAAAAAGGTAAGATAAATTTATGGCAAATGATCAGTATGTTTAGTTTGAGTATTATTTTTCCTTGCATATCCAAAAAACCTACCAAATTTTCCTTCTGAAACCCTGCAGATACAAAAAAAAAAATTCTATTATTCTTAGTAACATTTCATGTTGTTATAAACACTTTGGTGTACTTCATTTCAGCCAATAAGAAATACACTAGAACATGAACAACATGGTAACAGCGATGAAGATTTTGAAGTCAGTATTGTATTTTGGCACATTTCTAAGTAATAAAAAAGCTTATCTTTATATGTTACTACTTCATGTTTAAAGTTCAAATGGTATTCTTGGAAAGCAGTTACATTCCAACTCTGATTAGTGTAGCAATTGTATTTGAAAAATGCTTTGTACCAGATATTTTGAGGCATATTACAATATTTTTTGAAATGCACATTTTAATGACTCATTGAGGTAAACAGGAAAAAGAGATGCACCAGAAATGATCGAGAGGGATTCTGGGCTAAGGAATAATCCTGAATTCCCTATTAAGGCAAAAACATAAGCCACAAACAGGAATTTTGCCAGAAAATTAAACAATTGTCTTTCAGATTTCCTTCAAATCAGTCTCCTCATATTTAAGGGTAAAAAGGCAGCTGTGAAGAGAAGTAGGCAGAAGAACTCAACCTGTCTGTACCTTATAGTCCTTCTTAACCTCTCTGATCCTCTCAGAGTTCCACATCTTCCAGTCTAATGCCTTTCCACAGGCAAACAACCATTGGACAACAATCACATAGGTCCACAAGTTATAAATACAGTTACAGTATAGTGATACCCAAATCTCAGTAAATCTGCAGAATTTACAGTCAAACTATGCAGGAAGTGCAGAGGGAACCAATCCCCCAGTCATACAAAACAGTTTGCTGAAAATATGAAGAAATCTTCTTCTGGGAGAAAATCAGCAGAGTAGAAAAAATAAAATGCACCTTCCTTGAATTTTATTTTGACTCTGCCTCTTCATCCATGAATTCAACAAGTGGAGCATGTCTGTTGGCCTGGGCACCTTCTTGGAAATTGACCTTTTTTATCACTCCTGCCTTGGGAGCCCTTATGGTGTGCTGCACAGAAACACAGCAGAGTGAACAGCAGACAATGCAGGGGTTTTCCTCCTCTCTCTTTTTCTCTCTCCAGCAAATGCTAGTATTACTTCTTGGTCCATTTAGAATTGCACAGATTTAATTCTTTCCTCTAATACATGTTTTTACTTTAAACCTTCATTTAACCATTACCCTGATCCATTTTCAAGTTCTATTTTCTCATGAATATTTGATAAGTATACTGGGGAGAAAAATGCTATATAATGCATTTATATGAATTATCATCATCTGAATTATCATCAGTATGAACAGCTGACTGTTATTTTACCTCACTAATACTTTTTGTTGTTGTAATAAATACCAAACAGAAATAATACAGTTTTAATCCAAAATGTTAATCAGAGAGCAGATTTGTTCCCTTAAGAGAAATCTGCAGATTTACTAAAGATATTCCTGTTTTCTGGCCAGGAGGGGTCTTTAGTGGGCAGATATTTGGCAAAACACAGACGAAACACAAATACAGCTACTAATGAGAGTAAAGGAACAGCATGCTGACACACCAACCCCAAACTGGTTTGCTTCTTATTGTACCAGGTTAGTTTCATATTGCAGCTTTGCTTCTTGGTAGTTTCCTATATAGGATTAGTCTAATATCAAAACATTTAATATAGATATTAAATCCTCACATCTAAGCACTCAAATAATAATTTGCTTTTTAAATTTTACATTTTCTATTTCAATAGCACTTAAAAAGCCTCAGATAATGTCAGTCTGAGATATCAGCTGAAGAGGCACAAACACATTTAGCCTCCAACTGTTAAGAATTTTGGGTGTAGGTTTTTTTTAGTACACACAGTTGTTTTATTTCATGGAATTTGAGTGTAATTAGAAAAAGAACATGATAAAGCAAAGGCAGATTGTCTCAACAGTGTTAGTTCTGCTGCCACAAACAGGTTTATTTTAAACTAATATTCAAACCAAACCAGTTCAGGCTACAAAAACTGTAATTCAAGCAATCTGAGCCACAGCCAAGCTGTGTGACAAGGTAAAATGGCCAAAATGCCAGTCCTCTCAATGCTGTGTGCATAATTGCATGGAATCTTTAGTGTGCTCCTCATAAAACTTTATGTAAATAATAATAAAAAGATTATACACAAGAAGAATCCTGTGCATATTTACAAAGTCCCCATTAGCTAAATCTCTGCCTGAAATAACTGCAGACATCCAGGAGCCTGTATCACAGCCAGGGAGCAAGAGATACACCAAGAGTTTTCTGCTAGAAAAGTCAAAGGAGAGGAGGGGACAGAAGGCGTGACACCACCACCCAAATGCATGTTGAAACAGCTGCAGAATACCATGGATTATATAATCATCATTTGTTAGTAAACTGACAGCAAATATAATCCTCTGAAATGCAGTCAGACACAACATTGATGTTACAGCAGATGAAGTGATACTGACATCTGCAAGCTGCACTCTACACCATACTTCAGTAATGCAACCAAAAATTATTAAATTTTGACCAGTTTTTAATTTTCTCAGTAATTAAAACCTTTATATGTCACTTACCTCCATTTTCATAGCTATCATAACCATTAGAGGGTCTCCAATCTGAACTTTATCCCCTGCCTTCACAAACACCTGCAATTTAGGAGAAAATTGGGGGGAAAAAATCATTTATATCTGTACCACTCAAAATCATCAGCTGGATCTTGACTAACACAATCCACAGAGTGAGTGTAGCTTTGCAAAACAGCCTCATGTTATCTTTATTTTTGTTGATCTGGGTATCTGAGTTCTCTACATAGGGAATATTCTAGATAGATCTCTTCAAGGGAAGGCAGAGCCAACAGAAAGAGGGTCAGTATCAGCTGCCAAGATGACCAGGAAGCCATTTACCTATCAAAGAAGAAACCCTAGAAGAGATGATGTATATTCTACCCTTTCTGGGCTTCAGCAATTCTATTTTGAGGAAAGTGCAGAACCTCCTCCTGGAGCCAGTCCCTGAAGTCTTTAAAACAACACCCAAAAAGAAGATGACAGAAGCCACCACATTTTTCAACAATTACTCTGATTTGGAGTGTTCATTTAGAGTGTTCATTCAGTATGTCAGAGATCCACGTTCAATGTACTCCACCCTTCATGCCTTTTTATTAGTGGTTGAATCCTTCAGCCACCAACCTCTCCTGAAAATCTCTTTCTGTTGAAACTTTGTCACTGTACAGAGAAATACACAAGACTTGCTGAGCTAAAGAGAAGAAATAAACACACAGCTTACAAAAAAGGCATTTCTGAGTATTTCTTTTTTTTGCAAGTGCATCTAGCATCTCACTCTTTTGTTAGATGAAATGAATCAAACAGCTTCAGGGAGCTTTGACTTGGGAAGTAATTAAGATGAAGAAAAAATTAGTCAAGCAGTAGCATTAGTTCAGATCTTCCAGAGCTCTAGAGAAAGAAGTCTGGGAGCCTTAAAAAGTCCTGTGTGGCTGCTGAAAACTCAGAGTAAACAGGGCTTTTTCCAATCAGAAGCACTGACATTTCTGGCCCCAATGCTTTCCTGGCAGTACAGAAGTACCATTTCTGGAAGAGTGAACTTGGAAATACATATTGGAGAGTTCATTCATTTATTCATGTTGTTGTAATTACCTTTTCCACTGTGCCTGTCATGGGTGCTACAGCTCCACTTTGCTCTGCCCCTGAACTCACTGCAGACAAGTACTTGGGCACAGGGAGGCCAATCTGAGCACTGCCTTCCTACAGAAAGAAAACCCAGGGCAGCTGAGTTAACAACATGAGATAAGAGCACCAGTATGGGCTGACACACAGGGAAAGAACAGATCCAGCCTTAGGCAAACCAGCCAGCTCTCAGGGAGGCAGACCCTGGGGTCAGGGCAACAGTAGGAATGTCATGGTCACTGCTTTGCCAGTGTCTGAGGCCTGGCAAAGTCACACTTGATGCTGGAAGGACAAGCAAGGAACAACCCCTGTGACAAAGCAGCTCCATGTGGATCTTTGTACAAACCCTGTATTTGTACCTTCCCTGTTTGTGCATCAGCAGCACAGAAAGTTTTGGAAAATGCAGAAAGGCTGTTTGCACAGGGGGCAGGCAGGTCACTGCAACAAGCAGGAGACACATTGGCATCTTCGTTGCCAAGCACTGCCAGTGAGTGCTTCACTATTTACAATAAAATTAATTCAGTGCTGAATTTAGTCAAAAATTCTCAGTTATTCAGAATTCCTTAAGTCCTCTTAGAGTTGCCTCCTAGAGTTTCCCCAAGACTCATTCTCCCCACATCCTTCCCATGCCCTAAAATCCTGTGATTCCTTCTCAATCACTCACCTCAGACACCCCTCTGATACCACAGGAAAACTGAGCTTTGCCATTCCAGCATGAGTTATTTTGTCCTCATCACTGGAGCAGCAAAGTTTTTGCTGCATGCTGCATTTTGCTGAAAATCTTAAGGGGCTCAGAGCTAGAGGTTAATTACTGAAACTAATAAATAATAATTTATTTATTTACATTACATTATTATTGAGTTACTTTAAGACCTTGAAGTCTTTTTAACTGCAAATAAAAAACCACCAGCCGAATAATACAAATTAGGGTACCTCTTCTTTCAAATGTCATTTGCATTTATGCAATGCATATAATGCCATGGTACCTCAAAATTCCATGTTTTAATATTAGGTGAAGTAATCTTTCCTCAGACCATTACTGATTTATTTGTCATATGCATTTAACTGAAATTAAAACACCAGTTACAGGCACCTTAAAATAATTGTCAGTTTGAAGTACCTGCTACTGTTCTGTGACAAACTGAAATACCTGACAATTTTATTGTTTTGTGTTCCCCCCTTCTAAATCATCATTTCCAAGTCATATTCACCAACCATATTTTACCTTTCCAAAAGTAATTCATTTTCTCACTCACTGACCATAAGTAATGAACTTCTAATTAGAACTACAAATCCAACAAGTATCAAAACATGATAGACCAAAGTAAGGAACTGAAATTGTAATTCTCTTTCACATTCTATTACAATTTATATTGTTCATTTACATGGATAAAATTCTGACACTTTAAATTTGTGAAAATTAAGAAAGGAACATTACCGGAAAGAAGAGGTAAATGGTGTTGTCCAAAATTACCAACTTGGACTTAGACACTATTCCATCTACTGAAGACCTCAAGTAAAGTGAATCACCTTCTTTCAAGATCTCTCCAGAAATCAGGAACATTTTATCTTGAATCTGAAAGTTAAATGCTTTTATAAGGACAAAGGTTAACCCTTCATAAGCAATAAACCAAATGATTGTGTTTGTACCCTCATAACCTGTGATTCTTCATAGACAATTCTGGAATTAAAAAAAAAAATTAAATCTCACTTACCCTTTATTTTTCAGTTAAGAGATTGTTCAGTATCCAATACAAACAGCTCAGCAAATTATCTAATATAGTCACCCAGGCCAATTTTGATCTTAAACAAAGAGATATTATTTCTCAAGAAAAACAAAAAAAGAAGCCACTCCAGAATATTCGGTTTAGTGATGCTATTAAAATCCAGTATTTTTAATTTGTCCTAGCATCTTGACTTTCTTCAAGTTGAAGAATCCAGAGTATTCAGCTCACATCATAATCCACAATGTTTTCCAAAAGAGAGGTGACTTCCTCTGTTTTGGAAGCTTGCAAGACAAGAACTACAACATACTCAGTAAACCTACAAAGGAAGAGAGCAGTAATGGAAACAGTGTCAATGAGACACCAAAACTGCAAAAGAAAGACCAAACAGAAAGGTCTTTGATTTGTGAGTAACCCTTCATCTTTCCCCACCCTTTCCCTCAGTGGAAACTGCACCTGTACTGCAACTGCAGCACACAAAGACTGTAAGAATAGAAACATGAGTGCATTAAATTTCACTGAAATGTTTACTTCTAAGTCTGGCATCACTGAGCACAGAATCAGAGCCTCGCTGGTCCTTTCAGGAGGGTACAAGTAGAAATAAAACTCAAGTCTTCATTTATAGAGCTGCAAACTGTCCTTCCACTGAAAACTTGCATTGAAAGGATGACACTGATCCCTGAGCAGAAAATCGTTTGCTTGAGCACTGAGTGCCTGCCAGTTCTATGGCCCAGCCACCTGCTCTGGTTACCTGCTTTAGGACAGGCTCTGTAACACTCCAGAGGCACTGTCCTCCTCAAAATTAGCCCCCAGTTATGTCTTTAAATCTCTTACCTCCAGCTTCTCTCCATTCCCATGTCAACCCCCATTCTTCCTTCTTCCCTAGAAGTCTACATTGCACTTCCCTCCACAAATGGTCCTTACATCCCTTCTAGCCTCTTTTCATTGTTGCTGACTTGATTTATATGAGATAAGCCTCAATTGTAAGAGCTCTCAGGCATTAGGTAGATAATCAATACATTCAAAATACCCGGGGTATTACTGTAGGGATATGTGTTACCTCAGTCTTCGTATCAGTAGAAGGTTTGAGTTACCCAAGTTGTGATTATACCCATGAAAGCACAGTAATTTTATCCCTATTTTTCTAGTACACTCATCCCTATACAGTCTAACATAAACATTTATGCTTTTAATTCCCCTTTTCTGAATATTAAAAGAAGAAGCAGAACTACAGAGCTGCTGCATTCTTGAGTATGCATCCATTTGGGTGCCAAATCTGAGAGAAAAAGACATTCAGCTACAGGTGATGCAAAAAGGAATATCCAACACCCAGCCAAACACAACCCCCTTAAGCCACAACTGGAGACTCTCACATGTGCACACACAAAATTATCTACATCTAAGCCATCTCGAGCTGTATACTATAGGAGCTCTATAGCATGGACAAAGAAGCCAATTCTATGGGGTATCATTCAATTATCTAACCAGAAGATTCCTCATCTCATTTGGCAATCACTCGCCAATTTCCATCTTCAAAATAAAATGTTATCTTGCAGATAATGCTCTAGAAAGCTTTTGTTTATCCCACAGGAGATCCATTCTCATGCACAGAATAGAGCAGAAGTCCTGTGGAAAAAAAGTCTTTTAAAATGCAGATTTAATTCTAACTTCCCATGTTTTAGAAAGACAAATTTAACAAGGAAAATGAAGAGTAAGACCATTAAATACTGACAATACGAACACTTTCCTTAGTCTTATTTTCAGAAGCATCTTAATCGCTCTTCCATGCCAATCCAGCATCTAGCACAGGTAATTTCAGGTCAAAGTAACAGTATATAGCAATGGATACAAGCAAACTAAAAACAGAATCGTGCATCTGTAATCACCAAGCAACTTCAGTAACAATTAACACTAAGACATCTACAAGAAAAGGACTCTTATCTAATGAAATATCTGAAAAATTTGTACCTGCATTTTGTATGACCCATCTTGATTGTAACTTACAGCTACATCCACAACTGTTCAATAAAACAAAATATGCATGTGTGAGTAGATTTAATTATAGTATCTAGAGAATGATGACATATAAACAATATCAAGTCTTTCTTAATAGAAATGAAGCCTACCAACACTAAGAAAAGAACAAATATTTTCAGATAAGCTTACTACACACTGTAGATTTCATACTGAATTCCAGACAATTTTTTCTTTCAAAGATGAACATTTGAAATTATGCTCTGCAATCTGTATTAAGATATCTGGAAAAAACCAAGTTTGTAAGGGGAAAAAGTACTGAGCACTTTTGCACCAAAACGAAGTTTAAAAAAAGTCTCCACTCTTTATTAAATCTCAACCTCATTCATTTAAATCATGAACATTACTTAGCAGTCATTTGAATTTGGTTTACATGTCCTCAAGATTTAACAGTGTGGATTAAACACACAATTCTGTGAATTCTCAGTTTACACTGCATAAAACTCATACTGCTTCTATTTGCTGATTCTTAGCCTGAATTTTCAAGCATCAGTTAAAATAACTTTATCCATCAAGCACCTCCTTTCCCTCCACATACTTTTTTATTAACTTACTGTTTTCCCCATCCAGCAGAGACAGTTTTCTAGTGTAACAAATATTTATTCTTCTACCAGTGCTGGATGCAAACGGCGAGAATTTATCTAAAACACAAAACATACAGATACATTATTTTTACTCTCTACTTTGGCAAAACATAACACTTGGACCTTTAAATCACTGTCCTATTGTTACTACCATTGTATTTATGTATTTATATTACACAGAAAAGACTGGGGCACCGCTATAGTCACAGAGACTGACAATCCCTTCATCTTCAACACTGAATAAACTGATGCTGTGTAACCTACAGAAAACATGACACAACAAGCACTGAGAAGGGCACTGAGAAGGGAAACACATCCTTGAACAGGACCAGAGAGCATGGGAATTCGAGTACACCACAGCAGGTCCTGATTAACCCTTAGGTGAAGGTTCCATTAAACCTTACTGCCTCTCCCACTCTGAGGAGAGTCAATTTTATGTCTGAAGACCTTGGGCCAACTGTAGGAATAACTGAGGCAGAAGGTCACTGTTTGTGCTTATCAAGAGCGAAGAGCTCAGAGTCACTGACCATGAATTCCAAAGTCCTTCCCATAGTTCCTGTCTGAAGTGCTCTGGGAATTACTCTGGACATTACAGTGGCGATACACTCCACACCTGTCCCTTAACAAAAGTTACAGTCTGCTCTGTGTGTAAATATCTGGAAGATGCCAGAACGCAGAACCCTGAGCAGGCAAATGAACATGCAAACTAAATAACTGCACATGAGCTCACAAAATAATACAAAACAAAACAATGGTCCTTACCATCTGATTGATCTCTAAAAGCATCTGTTAGCATTTTCTCTTTCAGTATGAGCCCTAGAGCTGCCTGACACATAACTTCATGTGGAGTTGCCTTTTTGGCTGGAAATAGTTCATCATGGTGTTGAGGAATGAAATTTGTGTGCACATTTCCAGCCTCAAACTGTGGGTGTCCTGACAGGCTCAGTAAGAAATCAATATTAGTGCTTAATCCCACAATCTGTAAAGAAACAGAAGCATACTGTCAAATTGAGTTATGAACATGTAGCCTTCTGCTCACAAAGTTTATCAATAAAAGGTAATTCATTCAACTGGTCTGTTTTATTATCAATTAAACCACTGACTGTAAAAAGACAAAAAATCAAACCAAAACAAAAATCAAAACCTCAAGAGCTGCTTTCTCAAAAGCACTCTGTTTTCTAAATGCTGCCTTTGTCCACTATGAAGCTGAGGAAAGTTTCCCAGGAATAGTAACAGGAGGTAATTTCAGAAAAAACCTTACTCTTTTGGAAAAACATGCTCTGAGTATTGAAAAGAGCATTCCTAACCTGACAAGTGCTTCTTATTAAAAATGAGTTACAATAGTTTCAGCATCCCATATTTGATCTTCTAATAGTTATAACTGACAGCATATTTCTTTACTACATGTGTAGTCTAAAAATTTAGTTCTTTTAATAAATTAAATATCACAAGCAAACATTGTCTGACACAAATTCCACCTAAGAAACCCTTTAAGTCTGAGAAAGCTTTTGAATTGCAATTGCAAATGTTGTTTAGCCTTACTCTTCTACAAAGTCTCAGGAAGACAACTGAAGACATCACACACTTAAAAATCTCCATGTAAAACTGGGCTTCACACTTATTTCTACTCACTCCACCAATGAAAACAGTTTGCAAATTAGGAAAAAATCCAACTTCTGCAAAGAACTAATGAATTTGAAATTATGATAGCAATGTAGGCTCCCTCTTGGAAACCGCTTTAATTTTACTGTAGTATTTTAGGCATGCTGTGATAGCTGAAGCTGTGACATCACCCAGGGCTCCTCCCACTTACATTATACTGGTGCAAACTGTAGCGCAGCTTTCTGAGAGCTGCCTGTCGGTCCTCAGCCCAAACAACCAGCTTTGCAATCATGGGGTCGTAATGCACAGAAACCTCATCACCTAAAATGTGTCAGTAAAACAAAAAATGCTGTAACATGAAACCAAGGACTTGAGAAAGTTGATAACGCAAAGTACTGGACACCACGTGGCATCCAACTTGGGCACAATTCATGGCCACATTTCTCTCAGGATTAAAGTTGTTTAAGGACAAGATGATGTGACCTGGCATTCCAATTTCAAGGACAACTTCAGCACAGACTTTTTATAAATTTTTGTAGAGGTAACATTATTCAAATTCAATTTTCTTTATTGCTATCAGAATGCAGGATTGCTAAATAGGGAAGAGAATATCGCCACCATGAGCCAGTGGACATTAATTTGGGTACAGGTAAAGAAGAGGTAAATAAAATATTCAGTGATTGACCCAAAATATGTGGAAAAATCACAAAGAATAATTCTGCAGAGATTTGTCTTTATAACAACACTCTTTTAGACAAATTTATTTAGGCCAAAGAGGGAAATTCTTACAAAGAAAAGTTCTTGATGTTAATTATTTCTTCTTCCATCACTGCCTTCAGTTTTACCTTGCCTGACTCCAGTCTCTATCCTGGTGAAACGATCTGCTGGGGGGGTGGATAAGTGCAACAACGGCCCAGCTCCTGGCATAAAGTCATTATTAGGATCTTCAGCATATATTCTAGCTTCAAATGCATGGCCCTGAAGCAGGATCTCTTCCTGCATTAGAGGAATCTTCTCTCCTGCTGCAACCTGAAAACAGTAGGTTTTTCTTTAATGCAGGATCAATATTCTGGAGTGCTGATATATGAAATATTAACTATCTTTCTTCTAAATATGAACAACTAGGAAGCACATTTTAAAAAGCACAAGGAGAAAAGAAGTGCCAAGACCACTGAACCTTTCCACCTTCTCTCTCTCTCTTCCAGTGTTGTTTGATCCCTGCTCTAACTCAGGATCCAATGCTCAATTTCCATGCCCAGATAAGGAAGACAAATGTTCCTTCTTCTTGCATCAGCATTTGCCATTTTAATTTTCTTTCTGATTACACTAAATACTTCCCCACCCCTTAATCTCACACTACTTAAGCTGCTGTCCTCACTTTTGGATTAATCCAAACAGAATTCATTTTTATTTCAAGTTCCCTAATACCCAAAACTTCCTGTGATCATTCACATGTGTGAGTAATCTCTTTAAATTGGGGGGTGTCTGAGGAAATCCCCTGCTCCAGTTTACCCCACTGTACATTTATTTCAGGATGTGGCTATACTGGTATAACACTAGACAGATGTTTTTGTGAACATTTTTTCCTACTACAGCCTGATGCAAGAATGACTTTTGGGCCACAGATACATTTGAATTAGAGATTTAAAACACTTTCAGCACAGCAAGGGAAGGATCAGGACCCTACTCCCTCCCACTTCCCAGATTCTCTGTAATGTCTCAAAACACATTAAAAAACGTTTTCTCTCCACACAGCTGGGAGAACACTGGTTGAAATTCAGAGCACCTACACAATGTTCTACATCCAATACAGCAACATGAGATGTTCCTGTGGAGCAAAGGAAACTCTACCCTGACAGCTGAGCAGGACATGAGGATCTGGAAACCCATCTGGCCTCTCACAGGCAGTGTCACAGAGCACTCAGGAGGAACTTTACATGTAAAATCAATTAACACTCACCCTAAGCTGCCATTCTACCAGGTCTGTTCCAGTGATCATCTCTGTGACTGGGTGTTCTACTTGCAGCCTGGTATTCATCTCCATGAAGTAAAAATTATGCTGGCAGTCCATAATAAATTCGACTGTTCCTGAAGCATTTAACAAAAGGACACTTCACCAAAGAGCATCTTAGGTGTCCATTTATGGAAAAGACACCTAAGGCACTTAATTCAATTATGCCAAGACTATTATTTCTAAATCAGACATGCTGAATTTCATTAAATTCTACACAAATCATCTAAAAGGGTCACAAAACTGAGGTCTGAAAACAGAAGGGTTGTTTCCTTGTACATTTACATAACCTGTGTTGTTTAGTAGCCATTCCCTACAGTAAGAACTGCATTTCATTAGCACTTTAAAAAGTGCATCAAGACTGTTGAAATTATCTTCCACTTGCTCAGCTCAAACTTACTAATTCATAATACTCATTTTCCAACAGTTGAGTTGATCAAATTATCTGCTCTGAAATTTTCTCTTCCTATCCTTCAGCTGCCACTGGTCTGGAGCTTAGGTACACTAATTTTAATATGTAATTACATCAGAATTAACTATGTGATTACTTGTTTAAACCTCAAAAAATTGGGGGATGTGTGTCATACTCTAAAACAATCAGACACCATTTGCTTGAGATTTAAAGTCTTATTAAGTTAAAAGCTGCACCTCCCCAGAGTTACCTGCTCCCACATAATTCACTGCTTTAGCTGCTTTGACAGCAGCTTCTCCAAGTCTCCTTCGAACCTCTGGACTAATTCCTGGCTGTAAAAAAAAAATAACAAAAAGATTATAAACTATTGTTAAGTTTGATTATATTAAACCTGATATGCATGAATAATTTACAGTACTTAACAACTGTAGTAAAACTCTGATCTATGTTATACTTGAAATCTACTTAATATTTCCTTGAGAATCATTTTCCTAAAGAATGTCGGGTTTTGTCAATGAGAACATGTTCTGCAGCAAAACTACAACAGGTCTGAGAATTACAAATAAATCATTACCCACAACATACATTCAATGGGGGACAGCAATTCCTTTAAAAACATGTCCGTTCATAAAAAGTATCAACAACTTTCTGCTCACCCCTGGTGCCTCTTCAATGATTTTCTGATGCCTCCTTTGCACACTGCAGTCTCTTTCAAACAAATACACTGCATTTCCATGCTGGTCACCAAATACTTGGACTTCAACATGCCTGTTCCATAAAAAAACATATTTTGATATATTTCAATAAAGCCCCAGACAGACTTCAAACTTGTACATTTCAGTAGGATTTCTTGCAGATTTAAGCATCTGCCTTCAAATAAATGCCAAAACTGCAGAAGTGAGGCTGCTACTATGAAGGATTTCAACTGTTTTAGACTTACTCAATCTCCTACATGAAAGAGGATTCCTAATACCAACTACTGCAGTGAAATCTCATAGGTTGTAGGATAAACAAGACATATCTGAAAGCTGCTACCTCTTTCTTAGTTATTACAATGAAAGTAAAACCACTTCACTATTAATTTGACACTGAGTATTTCTCTCACGATTTACTGTGTAGCAGTTCACAAGAGACAGTAGCAGCCCTGGCTCAGGAATAACATTGTTTACTTCAAAACACTATTTCAAAGGACAACTATGAGGTGGCAGAATTTTAATCTATGCATAAAACTAATAAAAATACATCACCATTCTGACAACCCCCAGATGCTGACAAAAGAAATTCCCCAGGAAGGAGTTTTTTCTCATGCCCATCTAAGAGCATAAGCAGGCTCTTTAGAATTTCTTTACACTAGATGTTTTCCTTATAGTGGTGCTTCAGGAAAAACAGATGTAAAGTACAAGAGTATCAAACAGACCTCTGTGAGAAGTTCTTTATAAAATATATATTGGTACAGTTTCATGGGCCAGGCATGAGCTAAAAACTCTCACTTCTGTTTGAAATATCAGAATAGAGAAGGATTAAATAACTAGTTTAGGACACCTGAGGGCAGCAGAAACACCATCACAGCTTGACTCAGGTCTATAGTTTAAATATTATACAGTGATTTTTTTTTCCTAGATGTAAATCAGTTTTAGAAAGCTCACTCACTTTCATGTCTCCCAAGCAGTAGCATTTTAATTCCTGTCATTCAAATCAAAGCCACTACAAGAAATTCAACAAATTATAAACTATTTTGACCAAATTAACAACTTTCATAGTGCAAATCAAACACACAAAACCAATTTTTATCCCACAACTAAGCTGCTCTATTTAGCAGCAGAATAAACATTACATGTTTATATTGAAACACCTATTTCTTACCTTGGATTATCTACGAATTTCTCAATAAGCATTGCATCATCATTGAAAGACTTCTTTGCTTCTCTCCTTGCTGATTCTAGTTGGTCCAGAAACTCCTTTTCTGAATGAGCAATCCTCATGCCCTGAAATACAAGGAAAAAGCTTATCCAAATGCCTAAAAATATCAGCACACAATTAAAAACTTTGTTGCACACAGAGGGAGAAATGAGCTTAAAAATACCACCTTTTTCCTTTCATAAATCTTAGCAAATTGTGTATCATCTTCCAGTAAGATAATCCTACTAAGTCCCACTGAAAGTGCCATAAGAAGTTTAAAAAATAGATATTATTATTCTGTGGATACGTGTGAGCACAAAATTCAATTTTGTTCTCAAATATAATAGAAATTTTCCAAGGTTGGCAGAGAAAAACTTATTTATTACAGAACTAATATAGCTGTTTTGGAAACACCTAAAATTCTCTATATGTGATTTGTATAGATATTTATTTCAGAACAAAATCAAATTTAGACTGGGAGTTCACCACACATTAAAAAGTATCCAGACACAAAATGGTATTTCTAATCATTTCTTATGCAACATTTAAAACTGTTAGCAAAAGAAGTCACAGAAGGTATCAGGAGTGACAATTTAAAGTCATCTAATTTTGCACAAACCCACAGGACAGCTTTACTGCTCATGTGAATTACTGGAGATCCACTGAAATAAACAAAATGCTTCCAATTTATTCCAACTACTTATCTTCTTCACATCAAAGGGAAATGAGATTTCATAGTGCTAGGTTGGCCATTAATAATAAATTTTAACAAAAAGTACTTTTCCAGTTTTTGTTTTCTTCTAGAATATTGAGTTACAGACTCTGAGACACGGTAACTTTACAGCATGTGATGAACAGATGAGTTCCTCACCTTTCCTCCACCCCCACGGACAGCTTTAATCATTACAGGGTATCCAATTCTCCTGGCATGTTCCTTTAGACATTCATCAGACTGATCTTCTCCATGATAACCTTCAACAACAGGAACGCCAGCAGCAGACATTATAGCTTTGGAAGTGCTTTGACAAAACAGTTTTATATTTAGAATGATAATAATATTTTTTTCTTACTTTAAGCTCCAAACCTGGCTAATGTTCCCGATGTTAGTCCTCTACATGGACACAGTTCCACAGTAGACCTCAACAGGACTACTTGCATAGGTGGGTTACATAGGATTGGACTGTAATTCAGCACATGCTTTAAACAGGGATTTTTTTTCTCCTAGCAGGATTATACTTTAGTTTGACTGTTCTTTCCACATTATAGAAGCCAAAACCTAACATTTTCAAATTACAACACTGTATCCTCTAATATTTAAAGTTGTACAGGGGCAAAACTCTTTTCATTACACAGGCTACATTCATACCACACATAAAACACTCCAGCATAACAACTCTAATTTTCAAAATGCATGCAAAGCTTGTAAAATTACTAAGGCAATTTACTCTCACGTTATGAGATGATAAAAAGAATAAATCTCTAATTACTTTTATACAGTTCCTGTGTCAGTAATAACTTCATTTCCATATTCCTGATTTATACTTCATACCTTAGAAGTATTTCTTTGATCTAATTAACTAAGAATAAGATCCTCTGTGATGAAGTAAACTTGTCATTTTATATGAGCCACAATAACCCTGATGATTTGGTGTTTCTTTAGCACTGCTCTTTTGGCCCATCCAAACTGACTGCTGAACCCTTACCTATATTACACTGCAATGCCTCAATTTGGGAAAAGCAGAATTTATTTAATTTCTTATTTAATTACTAAAATCCCAATAACTGAACACTCTTGACTGTTTATATCTCTACATGAATCTATAAAGCTGGAGTTTATTCCTTTGAAGAAAACCGTAGAAATACAATGCAAATTGACAGAGTAAAACAATTACAGAGCAACTGGTCATTTGTTAACAAAATCAGCTTTGCCAAGCTGTAAATGGCATAACCAAAGTAACAAATCTGAAATACCTTTTGATACCCATATCTCTGATAGCAGATGAAGGTGGACCTATGAAGATGATTCCCTGTTGCTTGCACAGCTCTGCAAACTCTGTGTTTTCTGAGAGGAAACCATAACCTGGATGAATAGCCTAAAATAGAACAGTGTTACCTATTTTTGTATCAGTTTAGCTTAGAAAACTCAGAAACTTCATAGAGCATTAAGGAAAAGCAAGATGAGGAAAAATAAAGAACTGAAGACATGGAAGTAACAGAAAATGTAAGGCCCTGATCTTACCTGTGCTGCTGAAACCTTGGCCACCTGCAGTATTTTGTCCATGGCCAAGTAACTCTGCTGTGAGGGTGGTGGACCAATGCAGTATGCTTCATCTGCCTGTTTTACAAAAAATACATACAACAGAGACTGTTTACTAGCAATTTTAACTGAGTTTCTGAGCTAATTATATCACTTTTCAGACTGCAGTTTAAAATCAATGCTTTTCCTCATGCAGTGGCTCAACTGGGTGAAACAAATTCTGACTTTTTCCCCAAAATCACAGTCCATTCTCTAACCCCTGGCTGTCCAGAGTCAGAGAGCCACACTTGAATGCACTTCCTGCATTGAGACAGAGACCAGGCAAACTTTTCATCTATTCAAGGAAAACCTGGCAGTAGCTCTGCAGAAGTGAAAATCAGCTTTGCATCAGCACCCAAATCTGCTTCCATATGGAACTTATCAATGAAAAATACTGTTATGAATGAACATCAGTCACAAATTTAATGAATATACTTCACCATTGCTACATGCATGGAATTCCTGTCTGCTTCACTATAAACTGCCACAGACTTCACCCCCATTTTCTTGGCTGTTCGCATCACCCTGCAGGCAATTTCCCCTCGGTTTGCAATAAGGATCTTCCCTATGCTGTGACCTCCTGTTTAAAAGGATAAAGCACAGTAAGAAACCAATCCACAAAAACCTTCCTGGAAACAAAGCATTTTAAACTCTGATTTCGTTTACATTATTTATAAAGTTTATGCATTTCTTCAATAATTAAAAAACACATGCTTCACCCAAAAGCATTCCCATGCTACACATGGGATTTTTTCCTTGGAGACCTTATGCAGAAATACATTTAAGCTATTCTTTTTTCTATTTTAGAATTCAAGAAATATATCCTAACCTTAAGAAACCCCCTTCTACATAAAAGTTGATGCTTATGCAAGTATCAACTGTGCTTATAGTTGTGCTATGTACCTTCTGTTCTAACTAGGAAACAACCAAACCTGTATTGTATCTGTCACAACAGAAGGGTTTCACATTTTTTGAAGAGCAATGTTCCCCCTTGATACACAGTCACAAAGAAATAACAAGGTATCAACTTTTGTTGTTTTGGTTGTTTTTAAGCAGTGACTTACAAGCTTCTACAAAGTCTCACTACAGCAGCCACGACTTGATGGAAGTATAAGGCCAGCACTGACAGAGACTTCTCAGTGAAACTAAATAGCTTAAAACTAAGCAATAAAATGAAAACGGATTTCTGAATTCTCAAACATAACTTTTTTAGATAACAAGACAACAGAGTGAGTTTAAATCATCTTGCTAAACCCCTTTACTCCCCTTTATATATTGTTTAAATACCATTGTGCCTATAAAACAATTCTCACAGACTTTGCAACATTTGTATCAGAAAAGGACTCAGAGAAAAACATCACAAAAATAAATAGCTTTCATTAATTTCTATATGCCGAAATGTGACAGATAAAATTATACAAAATGTTGCTTAAACATTAAAGATTCTGTTAGGCTAGCTACAGGTTACTGTTTTCAAAAACTGCGAAGATACTGAATATTTATTAAAAAAACCTGCGGTCTTTCAGCAACTAATACTCTAAAACCATCCACACTGCATAGCAATTTAAGCTAGTAGCTAAAGAAGTTAAATTTAATACCTATTGTTGAGGCCCATTTCACAAATATTCGTACTTGGTTCCATTGCCTGTGCAATTATAAACAGACAGAAGTGTTACAAGGGCGTATGAAGAAGTGGAAACTGAGCTACTTTTATTTGCAAGTGAGAGGACAGCACTGAAACTTCTGATACATCTATTTACACAGAACACATTCAGGTACAACAAGGGAAGTTGCTCAGACTTCATCAGATCTCTCCCCAAGTACGTTCACTTGGACATAAATAAAAATGAGCCCCTTGCTTTTTTAGCAGCATTCAAACAGAAATAATCAAGGGTTTTTTTAAAAAACAAATAAGTAAAAAAACTCTGTTTGGTGGACAGAACAGCCAATGACTCGCATTTATAACAGAGAGGCCAGCTCGTGAAGTATTTGGGAAAGAAGACTTGAACACCACAAAATAGAAAAGCTTAAAAAGGCAACAGGAGCTGCTTTTGTAGAGCAAAGGTGCAAGAGAAAGGAATGTGAAAGAGCAATAAACAGCTATGGAGACTTCCAGAAACGGAAAGTTAAACTTCAAGTGATTAATGCTAACTAAATGAGATAGCGGCGGTGAAGTGGCTGGATACAACTGTGAAAGCAAACTCCTGGAACTGTTTTAATTAGTATGTAAATCAATGCCGGAATTTTGGATCAAGTCCAGCATTCTTTAAGCGTTATCGGACAAAAAGACACGGGACGTCCTCGGCACCACACAACTACAGCTCGGTCATAACAGCGGGAGGAGGAATTGGTGCACGTCCCGAACACTGAATACACAGCTGTCATGGTCACCCTCCCTGCGCACAGGCTGCGCACCGACCCCGGGGCCGCGGCAGCTGCTCCGTTTCCCTAAAGCCCGGGAGGGTTTATTTGTTCTTCCTTCCCAGAGAGCAGCCCGCCTTTCCTGTGTGCCCCATCACGCCCCGCAGAGCCCCTTCCTCTCCTGCCTGGGCAGCGGGCTCCGGGCTCGCTGCGGGCAGCTCCCCCCGGCTCCTCCCGGGCGCTGCGGCCGCCCCCGGCCCGCACCCGCGGCTGCCNAGCGGGGAAAGCCCTCAGGGCGAGGGAGAGGGCGGAGGGAGCGCGTCACGGGGAGGAGAGCCGGGAGAGCCGGGGAAATGGCTGTAGCGGGGCGGGGCTGGAGGAACGGCGCCGAGAGGGCAGATTGAATAAACTGCGTTCAAATGTGAAACGATGGGTGCCGCGGAAGGGCTGTGGGTGCCTGTGGGTGCACGGACGGAGCTGAGCGCGGTCCTTCAGCAGTGACTTCGGCGTTGTAATGGGACAGCGACACACGAGCGTGAGGGGCGTTGGGAAGGGCGCGGGCATCCTCGGGGAACTCAACATCCCCGTGCCAGGCCCGGGTCCCAGAGCGGTGGGATCGGGAAGCCGCCGGGATCCCTTTCGCCCCCTCGGGCTTTGGAGCTTTGCCGGTCACAGAGCCCCAGAAGATCTGGGTTGGAAGGGCGCTTAAAGCTCATCTCGTTGTAACCCCTCTGCCTTGAGCAGGGACACGTTCCGCTAGCCCAGGCTGCGGCAGCCCCATCCAGCCTGGCCTGGCTTCCAGGGACGGGGCACCCACAGCTGCTCTGGGCAGCCTGTGCCGGGGCCCCACCGCCACCCTCATAGGGAACAATTTCTTCCCCATATCCATCAGTTTAAAGCCCAGCTCACCCGGGTGTGGGGCCTTGCAAAACCTGCCCAGCCCCAGCAGAGTCAAAATAAGTATTTCCACTTGTTTACAAAGCAGCCGCGCTTTTTCACAGCAGGAATACACAAGCTATCAATTGCAATAGTGGCAGTGTTTAATGTCTTACGTGTTCTCCACACTCTGAAGCATTTACAGTTTCTTATACGAAGAGCATCTCCGCTATGCAGGCAATCTCTGCTTGCTCCACTGTTGCTATTTTTACTTTGCCGTGGTGACTCCTCACACCAGGGACTGGGCGGTTCAAGGAGGTTAAAAAGACACCAATCAGCTTGGGGAAATTGTCCCTTGCCCCTGACTGCAACAGGGATCAGCATTTGCTCTAAGGATGAGATTTTAAAAACTAAATTACTAAGTGAAGCTTCCGCTTTTCCATAATCCATTCAAATGTGTGTCTTGTCACCTTAGTCACAGAGGGTTAACTCCATAGAAATCTTTCTCTTCTCACACTTGTTATTTTGCTCAAATTGATGCTTAAAAAAATACTCATTCTGTTTTCTTCTAAACATTCTGATGTGTTTAGGTTTCTTCAACAAATTCCAAACCTTTGTGCCCCTAGGACAGTCCAGGGTATGACTCATAGATGGGGACTTTTTGCTTTTGAGTAAAAATGGTTGACTCTTCCTCCATCTGTCACCAAACCTTGTCAAGAAAGAGAGAATTTTGACACCCCAGCAGCCTTTAAGGGCCTACTTCACACACACAAATATGTATTTACCAGCCCAGCTTCTAAAGCACAAACAAGTAAGGAATCTCGACCACTAAAACAGGTGCAAACCTGGCACCACATTTAACATTGCACCAGGCCAAGCAAGTGCCAAAGGGCAGAGCAAACTGCCCCTGCTCTTCAGTGAGCCCTGATTTTCTTCTGAAGGACAAATAAAGGGGCTTGCAAAGTTTTCAGCTTGTGACAATAAATTATCCATCATGTAAGGATGTGCACTGACACCAGAAATGAAGTGAAGCATAATTCTGATATTTTATCCCTCAGGGAAGTTATGACCCCTCTGCTGCCCTCACTGGCACTTCTCCAACAGCCAAGTTCCTCAATCAGCTGCTGGCAGCAGAGATTGGCTTTTCTCCCCCATCTTTACCACATCTTCTGCTTTCCTGCAGTCCATCCAAACACCTTTGCTTCAGGAAGAGCACAACGTGAGACTCATTCAGCCATTTCAGAGATAAAATCATTGAACAGCAATGCACACTCTAATGATTAAATACAGCCTTTATTACAGAAACACCAGTAATAGAAAAATAAAGAGCATATCTTACTTCTCATAGCAAGTTGTTTTTAGCAGCTACATATTATAGCAAGCTAGAAGTGATCAGCCAAGCCATGTTCAGACACTCAAGATGCCAATCTAATCTGCCTTCCACTTTCAACTGATTCAACAGCTTCTTAATTTGGGCTTGTTCATCAGAGAACAAAAAGGACTGAAAGAAATTAAACCTTGCTTTATAAACTCAGTGACTTGTCTAAGTGTGACATCATCGTGCTCCTGGGATGCCCTCATTCTGCCTTGGGTGTGTGAGAGATCACAGGGGATGGTCTGGCATGGGAGCTGCAGCAGAGCACCAGGGAGCCATCGGGATGTGGAGATGTGAGGATGTGCCCACCTCCTAATCCCGGCAGTGACCCCACTGCCTCCTGACCAGCACATGCTTGCCCAGAAGTTAAGCTTTTCTTCCCTGGGGGATGCATCATATCACCAATGCACCACATAATTCTGAGCAGCACCTTCTGGTCTAAGGCTGGATTGATCTGAGTCTGCAGCTGGGGAAAGAAGTGAGCTGGGGCTGCTGAGTCACTCTGGGACCCAGCTGCAGCCTTATCTCCTTCCACAGCAGACGAAACTGCCCTGCTGCCCACAGTACCCACAGTATAACCATTATGGCCCACCAAGTGTGCAAGTAGTTTACCAAATATCCCCTCTTTGTATGGTGTTCTTTTAGGGACTTTTTGCTCAAATGTTTCTTCAGACAAGAAGTTTAAAAGAGCAAGTCTGGCAATACCCAAGACCAATTATCCCTCTAGAGTCTTCCCAGTGAGAGGAAGACCTCAAAGCCACTCCATTAGATTAAAAAATACCAGCTAAATATATTCCTAAATTCTGGCAGAAAATAGATACAGGCATCAGCTTTTAAAGCTGCACACGGCAGCTCAGGGAGCAGCTGGGCTGTCTGATTCTAATTCAGCACTGAATTTGGAGATGCAACACTCCCTGCTATGCTGCTGTGCTGACACACATCCCTGCTCCAGGCTGGTTGGGTTTTGGAATCAGGGCTGGAGCTGACAGGATGCAGGCTGGGCCACAGCTGGGATCTCCTGATGCAGTAACGAGTTCTCCAATGGATACTCTACTACTATCAAGCACTAACTCCATTGGATGAATTTTGCTGCATGTTGGCAGCATTTCCTGGGAGCATCCAGTTGTTTCATTGGTTTGCACCACGTGCACTTCACCTGTGCCAGTTAGAGCAAGCCAAGAGTATCGTTCATGTACAGGTGGCAGAATGCAGCTTCATAAAAATAGCAAACAAAAAATAGCAAGAAAAAGCGTAAGAACAAATCAGGTAAATCTGAATCCAAACATTGTTCAATACCAACAGGTTAATTCCCTGTAGAAAGAAAAAAAAAAAACTATAGGGAAAAACATTAACTGTGCATCACTGGTAAAAATGCCAGGCATCACAATATTAAACACAGAATTAGCAGTCATTAGTAACTCTCTTCTATCTTCATGCTGATATCAAACTTTTTTAAAAGACTGAATATTAGCATAAAGCAAATTTTCAGAACAGAACAAGCAAATGCTGTATTTGTGTCAGTAGAAGTAACACAGATCACACAATCCAAAGAACCAATCCAAAGAACGTGTGAAATGGGACTCGGCTTTGACAAGGGAAAGATGTCTACTGATCCCTGAGCAAAACAGCTTAGGGTCAGACCATGTGCTGAGCTTTTTAGGCAGCTTTTGTAGTTAAAATGTCCACATGTAGCAGTCTGGGACAGTGACATCCCTACTGCAGGCACAGGCTCATTTTCAAATAGAAGTTCTTCATACATTTACCTTTCCTCCCAGATATCCCATTTTTTAAAAAAACAGTGAATGCTTTAATTAGGTATAAAAGTCTGCTTTCTAAACAGACAATGAATGTATTCTAAACAACAGATTCATCATATTAAGTAACCCTGAGAATTAGAGGGATCTTATTAGGCCCAAGGTCTGAGTCCAGTGGCTGCTTGTGTGCTAAGTGGGGGAAAAAGGAGGGGGAAATGAGCTCGATAAAGCTCACTAAGCATTATGAACAGTGGTGGAGCCCTTTACAGAACAGTAACTGAAATACTTACATTTCAATTTGAGTATTCAACTGAATATAGTTCAAATCACTGTCTGTATTCAAGGTTTGAAAGTCTGGTATCCCATTTCTTGTGCTGTTTTACCTTATAAATGTATTCAGCTGTTCCTGTGCTCACAGCTGATTCTTTGTTCTGATTTTTCTCCAAGTGTAAAAGTGCTTTAATATTGTCTTTATCTTTCTTATTTATTGGTTCAATCAGACTCAAAGGGAACATTTCTAGAGAATGCTAATTACTTCCACAGCTACATATTATATTGATTACAGAACAGTATGGCCATGTTTCCTACTTCACACAGACCAACATCTCTAATTAATTCATGGAATGGAAGGATTTCTTTTCTTTCTTCATTTAAATAAGTAAACTTGCAGTGGTTAAATACTAGTAAAATGTCAAAAGTATTTTTAAAATACTTGAGGGAGTATCTGACAAGACGTAACCATCAGTTCTACACAGTGAAAATCCAGTGAGGTTCCATCACCATTGATAACTGTGCAGGATTTGGGCCACTATTTAGGGAAATTAAATTAGGTCCCAGCATTTCCATTTTGTTGAGGTAAAGATTAAACTGACAAGGCATTTTTGCATATGACTTCAGTCTTTCTTTTGTTTAATAAGTGCCATTCCACAGTCCTTTTCCAGACCAAACTCTTGTTAGCGAAATTTAAGCCGTTACCCTAACTCCTTGAGGGAAGTGTGCTCTTATTTGTTATTATTTTCTCTTTTGCAAATGTTTTTATAAATAATTTCTTACCATCTTGATGTCGTTTGCTTCAGTGAGCAGATTGTGTGGCATGTGTACATGTGTATGTATGTGTTTATGTGCACATTTGTGCATATGTTTAGCTTTGTAAATCTTCTGTGACAAGCAGCTTTTCCTTGTTACAACAAAGAACGTGAGCTGGACTGACATCTCAAAAGCAATTACTGTTCTCATGCCTTCGTCATTGGTTCAGCAGGAAATAGACTACAGAGTGCATCAGTGTGCTTTAAAGCAACTCCAAATTATTTCCATATGAATATCCAGCTGCTCAGCTGTGAGCACACTGGAGAACACTTGCTTTTGGGCAGAGAGTTTGTCCAAGGCCTGTGCAAGCTTTTATTTCCCACAGAAGCCTTAGCCATACAGCATCAGGGGATTTCCATTCCTCATGGACCTCGTGCAGGTCTGCCCCAGTCAGTGGTAGTCATTTAATCCCAGGCACTTCCACTGAGTGTGGCATCTTCCTGGATTAAGAGACCACCATGCTGCCCCAGTAGAGGGGCATTTCCTGGACTCATTGTGGTCACTGTGACAGGCCCATGTCTGAACGGGATATGGGGGATTCCTGAGCTCTCACAAGACCATGACGCATTCAGCTCCAGAGTAAGAGTCACAATTACCACTGTGTCTTTGCAAAGGGCTTAGTAAGAAAACCCCAAGCACTTAATAACTGTAACTGTGTTGTAGGATTGGTGAGAACTTGCTTGTGAGTGGAGTCACGCTGACACTTGCCCTGAGATTTTGGCACGCACTGTGTTCTGAAAGAAGCTTTCAGTGAGCTCTTACTTAGCAGGGCTGTCTGTAGCTGTGGGCTTCTGGTTTATTCATCTGAAGTTCAGACTTCTATCTTTTTATAAATCTAAACACTATCATTAATAAACCTGATGGATTTTCTGGGGGATAATGATACTGCTTGCTTTAAGCTGGTTTTAGGAATCTGGCTTAGGTGATCTGAATGACCTCCTTTGTTGATAACACAGAGAAATTAGGGTCCTCATTTTGGTCATCTGGAATACATCTATATTGGATGCTAAGAATAGCCTGAAGTAGAAGGTGTGAGTTCTCTCCTTCCCACTGTAAAGAAACTCCTTCCAGAAATGTTCATTAGCTGTAAACACATAGTGTCCTCTCACTTGAAAGTTGGGCTTCAGGGCAGGGAGATTGCCAGGCAGAAGCAAAAACTCCTGTGACTTCTCTGCTGCACACATTTGGAAGTACAAGCGCACCTCAGATGCGTTCGTATCCTCTCTGTGGCTTTCTCCTGGAGATCAGGAAGGTGGCAAACACAATGACAAACAATCCCAGGATACTCAGGCACACTGCAATGGGAGCTGCTCTGCTGTTTCTGTCAAGAAAACATTCTTCTTCTGAAAGGAAAAGGAGATCAGAGAATGTTGTGGCAGAACATCATACTCCTAGACTGCACATCTGTATTCCAGTAAAGTTGGCAAATACAAGCCAGAACTTCTCAAAACCTTACACCCTTTTGCTTTCTCTTTTTCCTGAGCTATACTTACTACTTTTTTTTTTATCTGTGGTGAGCCTTATCTCAAGAAAACCATCCTTGCCCCTTCTGCAGTAGCTCCATACTTCCCTAGAGTTGCTCTCCTCCCTCATGTCTACAGGAATTGTTTCACCACTCAGCACACACACAGCAGGAGCTTTCTTGCCAAAAGCAGATGGGGAGCATCAAAATACAAAGTGCCAGTCTGAAAATAAAGAGCAAGACACATCCTGCATGGTTGAAAACTGCTCCTGTGTGACATCTGATTGCTTCTTCCCAGTGAAAAGAATCAGACCAGAGACAGAAGCCCATAGTCCAGCACATCATTAGTGCAGTAAGGATGCTCGTTAAGTCAGTGTTTGCTAAGAAAAATCAAACTCTAATTGTTGTCTCTGTTTAATTCAGAGTATTTGTGGATAATGGTGGTGAACTCAGAACATCCAGAGATTAGGAAGCCTTGGCCATAGTCCAGGGAGTTGCTTTAGCAGTACCACTGCAATTTTGTTGTACATATGATGATATCAGAAAAGGTTCTGACACAAATCATATCTTTGGAGGACCATCCAAAGATATCACTCCAAACATACCTCTCAGCTACAGAGAGGGCAAATCCTGACTTCCTTAGCCAGTTCCTACCCACATGAATATACAAGTCATCCTCTGATTAAACAGAAACTTATTAGTTAAAAGTGAATGTCTAGACTGAGGTAAATGGGAAGCTTTCCTATGGAGAGGCTGCACCATGTGGGCCACTGACAAAAATGGAAAACTTAGCCAGTAACAATGGCAGGATCAATCTCAAATTCAAAATACAAGTGTAGCCCTGGAGGTGAAGGCAATGTCTGGGAATGACCACTAATGTGTTATCCCAGAATTGGATCAGGCCTACATCTTCCATCAGATCTACGGGAATGGTCCTTCCTCAGGCTCCAGGGAAAGACAAACCTTTGTCATGCTGCTGTGAGTGGCATCTGCAGAGCAAACTGTTCTCTAAGCAGGGCAGTGTGGTCAGCTAAACCCCACAGTACATCCCAGTTCAGCAGCAAATCCAGTTTATAGCCAGGATACGATGGAGATCCAACAGCCTGTGCCCCTCTCACTCCCTGTGACTGTTCCGAGGCAGGTTTGGACAGCGCTCTGAGATAAAAGCCCCCGGCGTTGTTCCATGACTGTGCTGGCACAGGTTGTAGCTTAGCTTGGGCTTTTCCTCCACGGGAATCTTTACACTGACAGCAGGCAGTGAGCCCAAGGAACATGTGGGATGCATGACACCATGTCACAGCTCCAGAGCCTCCACACGTCTCTTCCCACAGTCTGATCCTCTTCTGCTCTAATCCAGATGGTGATGCAATGCCACAAAGCCAAAGGCATGAGCATTCAACTAGAGGTTGCCTTTTAAAAGCTCTGTCTGTTCAATGTAACCTGCTGTTAAATGAGCAGAAAAGTATTTGCATCTAAGTGTTGTAAAAGCCAGAGATGTCTGAATTGGACATTTTGTTCTGATGAAATGATGGGAGTGAAGAAATGAACTCTATGAACTCTAGGAATTGTTTCTGATGCACTGAAGTACAGAAGGCCCTATTACAGATTTCCAGACTCAAACAGATCAAGCTGTCGATAAACACTGCTGCAATCTGTACAAAATTGTAAAGAACTTGAAACCAGTGACCATTACTGTTTTCTTTTTCTTCCCCATTTAAAGATAAGCAAATCAGGAGCAACAGAAGTGAAACTGTCAGTCTCGAGACACCCGAGGGGAGGAGGCTGGTGATGTGTTTAGTCATTCCTAAATGAAAACTGGGGATTTTCTCCTTCAGAATCTGCATATGCAGCCAATACACAATGGTTTCATGACTGTTTTGTAGCCACAGGGGAATTATTTCAGAGGTGGGAGCTGCTTTCTCAGCTCTCTGACTAAGAGAGAAACTAATTTAAATTTGTATATGGTATTGACTAGCAGAGATTAATATGACTTGGAGGGAGGGGGGGGGAGAGAGAGCATCTTTCTCAGCTGAGGGGAGGCCATACCTAGTCCCATAACTAAGATCATTCATTGTACACATTTCAATGAATGGGGGGACCAGATGGGATCCCATAAGTTCTTCTGGCTCAGTGTTATCCCATGAAAAAATTCTTCATGAGAATGACAGCATAGATGAAATTCTCAGTGTAGAGAAGGACCATGTCTTTAAAAAGCCCCAAATGTTGTTTCTCATTATATTCCTTTCAGAATGAAAAGGGTAACCAAAATGGTGACCTAACAGAAGAAGAATTGGTCGAACAGAGCCAAACTGAGTCAAAAGACAGATATAAAGTAAAAGTAAGAATACAGGGACAGTATTTTGGAAGCACACAGAAAGGCAGGAGAGAAAACGTTTTATTACTACATCTGAAGGGCTGGAGAGCTGGTCAGCCCTTCTGTCCACCTGAGTTCTTGTATGGAAAAGCACTGAGAGGAAGCCACAGAAATAAGAAGATGGACAACTTGAAAGAGACCACAAGGTCCCACTTAGTCCTCCTCTCTGGTCTGTCTTTGTCTCTTACTGAGATACCTGGTTGCCTCTTGGTGGCACTTCTCCAAGAAAAGACAAACTGAAGAGATGAGCATCACATTTAATTCTGAAGCTGGGAGTGGGCCAGTTGTGCTCCTCCTCAGGAGCACAGTTCATCATGTCTAGACACAGCTGCTCTGAAAATATCATCTTGCATTCACAAATATCCCTTCTTAGCTGGCAGTTTTGCTGCTGCAGCTGTGGGACAACGTGAGTATCAGGAGCCTTTAAAAATAGCTAAAATCTGACTATATTGAGAACAGTGACCTGGAGATGAACTTTACACACTGAGGGTTAGGGCATTGGTGGTGAACACACCTCTGCTTGTTCCAGGAGAAAATGGATGAAAAAGAAAATTGTGGCTGTAGAGTTGAGCATTTTTAACGAGAAGGTGAAACAGAAGGTGCTGAAAGCAGGGGGGAAAGATATTTTTCCATTCTCTGTAGGTATTAGCATTGTGTTGAAATGACTCGGGAAAGATTGAGAAAACAGCAGTGGGCAGGGTACATTAGTTGGGAACAGATACAAAGCTGTGGTTGTGCTGTAGGTTTAGCCCATGTGTGTGGATATAATTTAGCAGATTACATCCATCAGACTACCAGAGTGCTGACGTGTAGGTCTGGGAAGGGTGGAAAAGTATCCTACTCACCTTTTCCAAACTGGTTACCAACAATGTCAAACGCCTGCAGCTGCACATGAACAAAGAGGATCTGGAAGTTCCTTTCCAAGGTGAAGGTTTGCCTGCTGGCACACTTAAAGGAATTCCCCAGCTTTGTTGTGAACAGCTTCTCATTTAGGGCTGCATAATAAAACATACCTGGAGGCCAGAGAGAAACAGATGAGAATCCACACTAACTCCACTGGAACCAACATCTTTCTGAGGTAAAACGGTCCCAGAGGTTACTAAAGCGTGGACATTTTCTCCATAAACTATCACTTATTCTTCTTACATGTTTAAATGAGTGCTTTAACTATCAATGGGTGACTCAGCTGAGCTTAGGTCTGAAAAAGCAGCTAAAATTTCACATGCTTCTTCAAATCACATTTTAACAAAATTGAGTCTGCAAGAGGGGGTTAGAATTCTCACAGGAGCAGACAAGGTGTGAAGTAATCTCTATTCCAAAAGAGTGGGGCAGGGAAAGCTTTTTAGATCAAAAAGACAATATAATAATAGTAATATAACTGCACTGGGTCCCTTCTCTTCCATTTTTATACCATATAAGACTTAGGTGAATGACACACTCAAAGCTTGATGAAACACATACTTGCAAAATCCAGTTTTAAAGATATGAAAGCTTATCCCACACCCAGAAGAGCTTGATCTGGAATTAGGACAGGGTAAAATCACTGACCTTCAGAAAAGAACTGCATTCTGCTCTCAATCTTAGTGACAGAGTAACTTGGAGCTTGCTGCAAAAGAAGATACATCTTTATTCATAATGCATACATGTATTTGCAGGGGAAAGAAACACAGCTCACCTCAGCAAAATGGTCATCAAGTATTTCCCAAAGCAATACTTTGTAAAGCATCTCCTTTGAGACCCAAGAACCAACTCTCTTGGATGTATTTTTTCTTTTCCAATTCTCAGCTGCATCACCAACTCTGTGCAGTTCAGTGAAATGGGACCACGCAGGTGTCATTTTACACAAACTGCTCAAGCTGGACACTCATGAGATGCTTGTGATAACCACAAGTAGGAAGACTGCTGGCACAAAAAGCACCTGGGACAACAGCACAGAACAAAATTTCCAGTCAGGTGTCCTGCCTGCATGCCTTGAAACCCTGGTGCAGCCTGGGCACTGCCCTCCCCTGGAGGGTCACAGGGTCAGAGCTAGCCCTGGGTAGTAGCTGGAGGATAATGTGATGCCTCATGCAGCAGCCCTGCTACCCAGTTTAATTCCTGCTGTGTGTACACAGGGACTGGTGAGTGCAGCTGGTGGATAAATGGCAGCAGACATGAATGTCTCCTGTGCACCCAGCTAAAAACTGGTAGGATGGAAAGGGAAAATTGAAGAAAGAAATAGACCAGAGAAGAGGTTCTCAGCATTATTCCAACTGAAAGACATAAATAAGTGAAATATGACCATTTTTGGGTGGCAGTGCTTTGTTCTGTTTGGCCACAGTTAAAAGCTGTGCCAGGGGAAAACACCTGCTTCTACTTCACATCTTGTGGGTTGGTTACACAACTTCCTTTTTTCAAGCCCTTCAGAGAGGCTACTGGAGTGGTGAGCCCTGAACCAGCCCCTCTCCTCTGCCACCCCAGCCCCGGGGCCTGAGCCAGCTCCTCTCCCACCAGGGACAGCCACAAGTGCCACTGCTGGAGCACTCCGGCTTCAAAGCACCGAGACAGGCTGCGGGGACCAAACACAAAAAGTCAGCAGTAAACTGATTTCTTATTAACTTGAATTTCAAAGCAGTCCAAGCTGAGCCCTGCTATGCTCTTGAGGCTTATCTTTAAGTGGAGGGTGGATTGGCTAATGCTGTGCCAAAAAGCACCTTTTTCAGGGCAAGACAGGTCAAGCACCTCCTAAAGGTTCACATCACTCTCCTGAGCACTGCTGCAACCTGGGGCTTTTATGGGTGCTTGAATCCCCAGCCTTTCTCTAAGGATTCTTGTAACACCATAAATGCTCCTGGTATTGCAGGAAGCACACTTTTAAAGCAAACACTCACAGTCTGAACTGATCCTTTGTTTTAAAACAGCTCCTTCATTTTTTACCTCACTTTTCCTCTGTAGCTCTTAGAAAAGTTTTTGCCATAAGCTAAAATAAAGATGATTACTAATTGAAATATTTTCTCTGTTCAAGAATTAATGACACATGTGGGGTGTAATTTGCTGTTCTCTCTTGGACTTTCTATGAAAATGACTGATTAACCATTTTTACTTTTCTTAATCGTCTGTAATTTAAGCTTGGAACCAGGCTGCAAGACTGATGCTTTAACTTGATTAATTGAAGGACACAGATCAGCAGTGATGGCCAGATGCAGCTCTCAGCTGCTGTGGAGCTCCAGGACACGGCCTTGATGCACATGATACTTGCCAGTGTTTGATGGGATCCAGCCCATGCTGTGTTCCTGTCCATTCCTCCCTGCCCATTAATGACTGTACACACACACTGTTAATTCTGTCTTAGCTCTGCTGGCACCATCACCCAGCCCTTACAGCTTTCAGATAAATAGTGCTGCCTCCCAAAATGTGTGAATGCCTGAGTTAGCAAGAGAATGGCCGGACTCAGGGAGTTTCTCCGGTACTTACACAAGCTGCAGCACTCCTGGTAGCTTGTGTTGAAGCCACACCCACAGATGATGTGGTCCCAGTGGGGAACATGGAATCAGTAGATAAAATGTGAAAAACAAAGCTCATTTTCCCACTGTGTAAGGAAGATCTCTCATCTTGCCCAAGTTTCTGTTGTGTTTGTAGGTTTCCCTGGTGTGGTGCATTTTAAGGCCACTTATCTACAGTTTTGTTGATACAGTTCACTTGTTTGGAATTTTCCACTCAGAAATTAGACGAAATTAGGCTCCTTCAGCTGGGGATGTGTCATGGCTGCTGGGCACTTGGAACTGCACAGGCTGTCCTTTGAATTTGACAACCCCAGCTGGCTTTTAAGGAAAGCAAATGGCTGAGAGCAACTTGACAGTGTGAGTCAGAGCTCCCAGCACACCTTGTTCCAAACCCTTTCCCTCTGCACCTCTGCAATGCAAACAGCAGCCCTGACCTTCCCTCCCACGAGACTAACCTATGTAAAAAAGAGATTCAGATCCTGCTTGGCTATTCCTAGACTTTGTGTTGCTTGATGGGCAGCTTTAATGCTGCTCTCTGGAACTTTCTCTCAGAGGATAGCAGAGCACTGTGCTTATCCTTCACTTCCAAATTCAAAGTTCAAACAGACAAGACCTGATTTAACACTGAAGTCAGTTGTACTGTGAGCACAGTGCTGCACCAGGCAGCCTCCAGAATTAATCTGTGGTTCATTGGTTCTCGTCCTTTGGGAAGAACAGGAGTAACCATGCCTTATATACAGATAGAAAACAAGCACAGATATAGATAAAACACCTTTTCCCACAGCTCAAGCTGGATCAAAGGCCACCTCAGTTCTTGCTCCCCAGTCCTAAAAACTCCTTCCCTTTAAATGCAACAATTACCTTTACAAAAAGGAAGTGTACAAATCCTCCACTAAAAGTTAAGTTCAGCTCAGACTGCACCATCCCACAGCTTCCAGATATCTCTGTCGCATTGGGGTTGACAGTCACATACTCCATCTGCTCCTGTAGAGAGAAGAAACATTGCAGGGCTGCTGATGAAGAAGAGGGTGGAACTTAATAGCAAACATGCAGAGATTTAATAACTTTAAAACATGGAGAGATTGCCCCTTTTTGCTCCCAGACAAGCACTATGTGGCTGAATGAACATGCCAATGGTGATGGCAGCCAAACTGCTGCCTGCCAGGGTTGTTTCCCACTCATGAACCAGCAGTGGTGGTTGTCTGACACACCACTGAGCTGTTCCAGTGCATTAAGCTGGCAGAAAATACTGGGTTCCTGTTCATTCAGTGGACTGATATGATTCAGAGCAGGATCAGATGAATACAAGTGGTAATTTATAAAGAAGGAGCACCTTCTATTATTATAAACGTCTCACTATGGTCTGATGAGGTTGAGAATCCTGCTCCTTGCCTGCATTCTGCCAGGATGAGGAATGAAAATTATTTCTACCAACATTAGACAACCATCCCGTGTTAGAAATATGCAGATATCAAACATGAATATTTGTATTTGTAGCAGGGATGGCTCGAGCATAAGAACTCCAGAGCCTGAGGATGTAGCTCCATGTGTTGTATTAATGGAGGCTACAAAACCTTAAGCCTGAGGGACACAATTGCCATTTTGGGTTGTATGACATCTTTTGCTGAATCATTCTCAGTGGATCACTTCTAGGAGAGGGGACCAACTCTTCAGGACCGGGCAGCTCCCATGATCCTAAATTGTCCATTTGTCAGCATCAGGACAACCCACCTCTGAATCCAAGTCTGTCAACTGACAATTTCTTGCTTTCATTGCAACTCACAATGTCAAGCTCTTCACTGAAGTCAATGCAGATTTTAACTAATCTCCCATTCTAGGAAGCACAAACAACCCTGCAGGCTGATCTCCTGTCCCACTATTGCTCCCACACAAATATTACTGAAATAAGGAAGCACCTTCACATCCCCCTGGCATCATCACCACACAGGCCAAAGTACAGCAGCTGGGATGCCATGGCACACAAGGGGCCTTAGACTGGCAGCAAACCACTTCTTTTGATCACAGAAGCTAATTGTGAAAATGGCTTGGAAAGAGGAAGAATAAACTCCAGCTAATGAAGAAAGTCACTACAAAACTCAGCTTCCACCTCACCTGTTTTGTATTTCGAGCCATCAGCTGCAGACCCATCACAGCTTTGATGCAGGTCCCGTTCCCATCAGAAACGGTGTAGGTGCCTGTGGGGATGGGAGAGGGCTGTGGGGCAGGAGGGGGTCTCACTGTCCTGGCAGGGGATGTGGGGGCTGTGTGTGTCCCTGCAGGGGTGGTTGTTGTGCTGGTCGTGGCTGTGGCTGTTGGTCCCTCGGTGGCCGCTGTTTGTCTCCGCGAGCGCGTGCTGTGCCTGCCCCTCTGCGTGGCGCTGGCTGCAGAGGCGCTGGTGGCAGCTGTCCCCTGGCTTCTGGCTGTCTCGTGTTTCAGGGAGGTGTTGGTGGCCGCTGCTGTCATTCCTGGGGTCACATGTGGCCTCCTCCCATGCTCGGTGGAGGACACAGAGGGGGTGGTTGTGTTCTTCACTGTGGTTGTAGCCCAGAGCACTGCCGGGGTTGTGGCCTGGCCGGCAGTGCTGGTGTTGGCTGCGGCTGTCGAGGATGTGGTGTCTGCTCCTCCTTGGGCTGCCGTGTGCTGGCCTGGAGCTGCTGTAGTCTGGAGCTGCTCTGTTGTCTGCACAGTTCTGTGGCTCGTGGGTATTGTTTGAAGAGGGCCTGTGCTGTTAAAATGAGCTGTGGTGCTTTGATGGGGTGAAGAATGATAAAGGGAAAGCGGCTGAGCAGAAGTAGCCATTTGGTGGAAGGATGTGGTTTCTGGAGACAGTTCGACCCCCACGGCCACTTCAGCAAAGCAGGAGGAAAATGCTGCAAAGAAACTAAAGTCAGCAGTCTAGAAACCTTTATATTTCACTTTTATGTTGATAATTGCAGTGTAACTACACTGGTTTTGTTATCAAATGGGTGATACAATTTCACCTTCATTTGGCTCCACTCATGATAGGAGAGTGAAAGCAGACACCCTGTAGGACTATCCACAGCTTGGCACCACTCCCCCAAGTTCCACACCTCTGAGCATTCCCATTCCAGTGGGAGCACATTGACTCCCAGCTCTCCACACACTGAGGAACCAGACCCTGCACAATCCCCAGTCAGCACAAGAATTCCCTGTGGGCAGTGTTCAGATGGATTTGCTGGAAGCAAATTGTCGAGGTCTAAGGAAGATGATGTGGGTGTAACAGCCAAAGGGGTTGGTTTCTTACCAGTGAAGTGCAGGGAAAGGGGATGTATCTGTGCATGAAGGGAGTGAGGCAGTGCAGTGCTTTTACAGTGATTCACAATAGGCTGGGAAACCAGTCTGGGAGCAGGGAAATTCCTGATATTTACTTATGGTTTTGTGGTACTCATGTCAGCTTGAATCCTGAAGTTCTTCCTCCTGAAAAAACCCCAACAAAGATCATCCCTCTTAGTGATGGGCTTTCAGAAATGAGGAAAAAAGAAAAATCAGGGGGCAGCATCCAGGGGCCACATCAGAAAACAGTCATGGCACCAAAATTTTGGCCCACGTCAGAAAACAGTCACTGCACCAAAATTATGCTTCCACCAAATAACATTTACAGAAATACGTCCCTTGCAGAAGTGAAAAATAAAAAATAACTGGCTTCTAAATGTAAATAGAGAAGTGAACAAAAAGGGGGAAAGTACATTGCAGAATAGGTGAATGTCACCACTGTTCTGCTGGAGTCTTTGTGAGTATGCAGCAAGACTCTGGAAAGACAAGGTCAAGATAAAAGAAACCATAAATCCCTGACATCTGCGAATTCCTCGATATACATGAAGATTTAGGTGTAGTTAAATGTGTTACTGCCTAAATTAGTGGGAGGACAGAGATAAATTCTCCAGTTTGGAGACAGAAGGGACATAAAAGTCCAAGACAGCTCATATTCCCAGCAGTACAGCTCCACAGAGAATGCCTCAACATGCCTGAGTTCACTGTACACTGGTTATTTCAAAGAAATTTCTCAGGAATCGGTGTCAAAGTTTGTGGCAGGCAGGCTGCTGAGATTAGGATTTTAGGAGAGATTAATGCCAGAGGCACACTTAGAGTGAAAACAGCTGAAATCTCACAAGTTCTTCCCTTTATTAATTTGTTTATTTACTTATTGTACCTCATTGTGAAAAGAGATCTTCAATAATAGCTGAATTCACAAAATCTCACCATTCTAAGATATATAAAAACTAAATAAGAATAGTAAAACCTATATCATAGGTTTAAATAGTAAAACCTGGGGTTTGAATCAAATTCAAAATAAAAAATCAAAGAAATATGAGCAGATGTACTGATCTTATCCCTTACCACAATTTTCACTTAAAAATGGCTCTTTTGGAGGAGAGCAGAAGTGCAGATGTCAATACTCCATACTCCTAAAATTGCCTGGGTGCACTCTGTGCTGTACAGAACACACTTGGCTGCCATTTTAGCTATTATCATCCAAGAAGTGCAACTTGAGTCAGTTAAAAAGCTTTAAAAAAAAGGTGATTTTTCTCAAAATGAACATAAAAATGCATACTTAATGTGACACTTTGGTTCATTTTCTCCCTTTCCCTTACACATTAGCAGAGCTGCTGCAGAGCTGTTTATCAGATAACTGATCTTCTCTGGGGCCAGGGGAAAGCCAGAGCAGTTGCCATACACCAGTTATGGGTAGCTGATCTGAGTGTATCAGCATGATAAAAACAAGAAAGAAGAAGTTGCAATTTTTATTCTTTCTTCCCCTATAAGACTGTGAAACAAACCATATTTAAATTTACACGAGTCCTAAATTGCCTGTAGGTCTTAGTTTTCAGTTCACAAATTGGTTTTGATTACTGACCAGATAACACAGATGTGGAGAGAACTATTATTTAAGTGCCATTGGAATACCACCCATATCTTTTAAATAAAATTCCTCAAAAGGCAATTTCAACCCAATTATTTTTCATTATTCAGCCTGACAGGGTCTCCTGAGGGGCAAAGCCAGCAATGTCTTTGGGGTAGCCCATGGCTCTTGCTCACTGGGTGACTACCTGACTGTTCCTCCAGGCTTTCCCAAGCATTTTGGAGCTTTGGAGTGCATGGCCATACTTCTGAACCCATCAGCTTGGGCTGACTCTCCAAAAGGCATTTGGCCACATCAGCTCCCAGGGATGGGCAGGGATCACTCTCCAGCTGCACCCGTTGGCCTTGGCTGTGTTTGGGTGGCTGCTGGAGGTGGTTTGGTGGTTCTGCTGTGTGAAAGGGTGGATGGACCCATGGGGTCCCTGACCTACCCTCCAGCCAAGGCCTGAAAGGTTTCCCTGGGGCTTCTCAGCACAGCCACATTCCTGTCTGGCAGCGCTTGGAAAGCAGCCACGAGCACGGCTTCCCCAGCACAGACTTCTCATGGCTCTGCCAGCAAAAAAGGCCACAGAAACAGGAGGAATGGCAGCTTCTGCACCCCCCTGTAGCTTCCCTTTGTTTCCCTCCTATAATCCCAACTCAAAACTTCATACAAGCAACATTTTGCTTGAGGGATGCAAGCACCCTGGGGTGTATCTTCCCTGAGGAAGCAGCTGCCGTGCCCTTGTCTCACTTCAGCATCAAAGGTGTGTGTAACAGATGCTGAGGGCTGTGTGTGAGCCCAAGCAGCTTCCATGAAATGCTCCAGAACAAAACTCTCAGAAATGAACCAGCACAGCTCTCAGAAATTCACTGTTCCCAGTCTGAGCCTGGAGTTCCCTTTTTCATGTTTTGGTGACAAATTTTGGTCACAAGGAACATCCCTGCTCTGCTTTCAGGCATTATGGTGGGAAGCTGAGTGCTCAGTGCCATGGCCTGGCTGTGCCATTTCTCAGCCTGTTCTGGGGTGTGACAGAAGCTTTTACAGAGGATTTCTTCCCCTTTTCGTCTAACCACACTCATCTGTTCAGCTGCCCAGCAGGTTTGTTCTGCTTTCTGCTGCCAGGCAAAATGCTCATAGCTTAGGTGACTTATTCTGAGTGGACACAAAACCCGACCCAGCTCCTGTAATCACTGAAAACACTTTCACCAGCCTTGGCTGCTTTGGTTTGCTTGAGGAATTGGAAAAGAACTGAAATTTTCTGAGAGGTTTCACTACTGTCATAGCTTCCCTCTAACCTATTTGACCCTTAGCCCTTAAGCACTAATTATGTTTCATTCCCTGTCTGCACAGAAAGACTTGACTTTGTGACATTAATAACACATCATAACAAATTATTAAAGGAAAGATCAAAAGTGGGTAAGGAACAGAGGAAACAAATTCTTTCTGGTCACAAGTGATTGCTGACCACTGAATTCTTAGTGTTGCTTCTCAGTCTGATCTTGCTCTCCTTTCATTTATATGTTTTGGGGCCTACTTTAGCAGACTTTGGCTATGAAGCAGGCATGGGAAAGCAGAAGGACACAGCAGGAGCTGTTGGTGGTTGAGTCCCTGGGCACATTCCCTGTTCATGGGCTGGGAGGGGGACGGGGGTTGTTCCTTGTGTGATCCCCATGTGCTGCTGGCAAAACACACCCAATAGCCAGCTCAAACCCTTGGCCATTCCACAGGTTAAATCACACTCTGCCCCTCTTCACCAGGCAAATTTGGTGCTGCTGCAGGTGTTGAGCACTGCCTTAAAGCACTAGGAGATGTCCTTCATGTGTATGGCTCCCCAGATTTTCACAGAGCAGCATAAAAGGATCAAATGGTGACTCTGATGGGGTTTGTTTTTGAGAGGAATGTGTTCTTCAAGCCCCTGCCTCACTCCTGCTTTCCTGATCCTGCTCTGCATCTTGCAATGCAGATAAATTAATGACTTGAGCAATGCTTCCTCAGTTTTTTCTTTCCTGCTTGTCTCACACAGGATTTTCAGTTAATTCTGCAGGTCTGGAAATAACTATTAATTAAGAAAAGCAAAGTCAAAAAAGTCTGCTTCTAACCTGGCTTTGAACTGACTCCTTCACACAGAGTTTATGCCACCACAGAGTTCAAGGAAAATACAGAAGAAAAATCAAATTAAGTGTATACCGACTGCAATTAACTGCAGTTATGGTTATTTCTTAGCAGTGGGACTTAACTAAAAGCACCCTTAGTGTTAGCAACAAAACGGTTCAAAGTTTTGAATCTGTTAGGTGCTGTCCTGACTGCAAGGTGACAAAACTGGCATAGTATCCCATTTGCAGGTAGAAATGATGCTGTTACTCACCACAGGCGAGGAGGGTGAGCAGGATGAGCTGCCGGGCGCTCCTGCCCATGGCCGGCGCGGCTGCGGCTGCGGCTGCGAGAGGCAATGCTTCTCCCCGGGGAGCGGCTGCAGAGCGAACGGAGCTTTCCTGCCGACTGAAAAGTTTCACTCGATGCAGGGAGGGCTCAGTCACATGGCTGAGAAGGAGGTGGAGAGAGAGGGGGAGACCGATGCCTCTCGTCTGTAAACTCGCGCAGAAGGAAATAAATGATGGTTAGGAAAGAAAGTGGAAAGAGAAATGACTGGCGGGCTGACTGGGAGGACAGGCTCACCCTGCACCTGGGGCTCTTCAAGGCCAGGGAAAGCTTCGTGCATCTCCCTCCCGCTCTGATAACCCGGTGCAAAGGGCCCCAGCAGAGGGTTATAGCCTGTAAATCAGTGCCTGCCCTGTGTTCTTTAGAAAGTACTTTCTTTAGGGCCAAACTCCTTCTTTCGTGTTGAGGCACAGAAGGGGGAGGTCTCCCCGGTGCACCTGCTGCAAGTGAGACAGGGCTGAGCAGAGCCCAGACGGGCTCTCGTCCGAGGTGGATTGGCCGAGGGTCACTGTCAGTGCTGCATCCAAACACCTCAGCCCCACGAAGGGCTCCTGCACAGCTCCTCAGGCCGGGATGTGCGGCAGGAGAGCATCCCCCACTGCTGCCCACGTGTGCATTCCCTGTCCTGGGCATTTGGCAGGGGCTTGCTTGGGGCAGGAAATGAAGCAACACCCACACCAGCGTCTGGTGTGCTCCTAATTCTTCTTTTTCTCATTCCCATACTCCCTGCAGGAACATGGGGACACCAGTGACTTGAAAAGTCAAGTGAGGTGAAGTTTGCCCCAGAAATCTGGATAGTGCATGAAATGAGTTCCAGTTTATCTTGCTCTATTTGCATTGTGTTTCTGCATTCTCACTTTTGCTTGCTTGCCTTGCTACATGATCCACAACTTGCATTTAGATAAATTAGCACTCCCTAATAAGCACTGGTAGCCAAAGGCATGCAGGTATCTCAGGGGTAACTGTTATAAAGTCATCTACAACTTCCTCTGAGCTGTCTGTGTGAACCTTTGCACTCTCCTAAGAGTCCCAGTGACTCAGAACATGACTAAGGAAGATGGGTAAAGGGGAAAAAAACCCCTACTGTGCCTTTTGTGACACGTGTGTTGGACAAATTAAAGTTATATTGGACAAATGTGTGGAATTTTTCAGCTCTGATGATGGTGCCTTTACTGATATTCATCTTGAATAGAAAAAAAAATCTCATTTTACTTGTTGCTTCATATAGACACATCAACCACAGGGTTTTGTACTAGTTATAATTTTTATAAATTTCAAACAAAGTATGGTTCTACACAGGTCAGAATGGCCTAATTACAGGAAGTTCATTTGCACACTTTTTTTCTCGTAACAAATTCATACATTCTGTCTTGACTGGAAAAAAGGACAGGTAATTCTGTGCTCTTTCCCTGTCTGATTATCTCTCATCAGTCACAATATACAAATACATCATTATCAACACCATGGAAATAATGTAAGAAAAACAAACTGTACCAATTCTCAGGTGGGGAGAGGGAATCTTAGCAGCTATTTCAGTCCAGCTGCAAGAAGAAATACACATTTTGGATCTTTTTTCTTATTATTCTTATATATTTCTAATCATATATATATATTTGAAGTCTTTAAGTATTTTTGGAAAGGAAGTACATGGCCTTTCTCATACCCAATCCTGTTTGAAGTATCAAGACTAAGAAAATAATAGATAATAAAATGGCTTCTCATCACACACACAACCAGAACATAAGACACACACAGAGCTTTGCTGTCGCTGGCGAGAAAAGCCAGATGTGGTTTGGCTGCAGCTGTTTGTGTTCAAGACAACGACCACTGGTCTGATTCTCCACCTGGTGGGGTGAGAGGTGAGAGGAGAGGATCAGGCCTGATTCTATTTTAGCCTGGTTTACTAAAAGCAAGACTTGTGTGTTGTGCAATTGCCTGTCCCTGTTTGTCATTGATGCCAGGAAGGAAGGACTCTGCAGCCCACCCACACCTGAGTGAGCAGTTTTGGGGGCAGTTTTGAGGATGTGAAGGTTCTGGAGTTTTGCAGAAGAGCAGCGGAGCAGAGGGAGGAGAGCCCATGCAAACCCTCAGCCTGGAGGGCAGGTGTGACCAGCCCAGGCCCAGAGAGCACAGCCAGGCCTGGGGCCAGCAGCGAGGGCTGCTGCAGCTCAGATTGACCTGGGACCTGGTGTCTTCTACAGCCAAATCTTAGTCACGACATTACTTTGAAATATCTTTTAAGCGGTCACTATATCATCTCCAAACAACACTGAAATGAAATCCCTATTTGAAAACTGTGAATTTTAGGTCCATCTACCTGAAAAGGATGGTGTCCAAGACCTGCAGACAGAAGAAGCATACCCTAACATACACATTAATCTTGCTGGACATTACCAAATCATCCTCTAGACTGGACATGGAGAGTCATTCCCTTAATTATCACCTTGCTTGACAGAAATACACTAATTAAAAGACTATTCTGCATACTACTTTAAAAACTCAAAAAGTCAGCAAACCCCATTTTGTCTCATCAGCAAAGCCAGAAGGTTACTCCTTTGTGGGCTGCTCTAGGACTTGTCAGCAGCCTGGTCTGTCACTGAACTCATTCTTTCCCAAATCCAGCCCTGCAGTGGCCCTGTCTCACTGACCCTCGTGTCTCTCCCTGTCACTGCCCAGGAGACCCTGCCAGGACTTCCCTGTGCCCTGGGTTGGGAACACAGAGGCAGAAACTGGTAGCTGGCACTGCAGGAAGGTTAAAGACACAGATAAGGGTTGTGAGCTCCCTGCTCAGGCTCAGTGTGCCCCAGGAGCTGTGGCACAGTCAGCTCCCAAAGACCAGAGAGCTGTGCCACTGCTGAACAGGGACAGAGGGACCTGTCATCCTCAGGACATTCATGGAGCGGGACACACCCAAACTTTGGTCCAGCAGGATAAAACATGAGATTCTGGGAAAAAAAAAAAAAAAAGGAAATGTTTTCAAAAGCAAAGTAGGGAGGAGAATGCAATAATCCAGCCCCTGTCTTTGCAGCTGCCATGACAAGATGGTCTGGAGCTGGGAGAGGACCCTTTTCCTCAGCAGCCCCATTCCCTGCTCTAGACTGCTCCACAGGATGCCACCACTGGCACTCTTGGGGAACACAGTGGGGCATATGGGGCTGAATGCTTTGCTTTCCCCTGGAAGGTCCCCAGTTTTTATATACATGGTAAAATTTGGCATTTAGTGGGAAATTCAATAGCTCCCATTTTACAGGAAGGTGTCGAAGCACCAGGGGATGTGGGACCAGCACACTGTCCCCCTGCTCATGCAAAGGTAGGAAATGGATGACAATACCTGATTTCTCATCTTCAGTTCAGAGACTTCCCACTGCCATTTCACAATCAGAATGAGATTCCTCAAAAATAAAACTCCAAAGTGCAGGTTTTTGTCTTTTCATCCATCAGCAATGTCACAAATCCTCATTTTGGCAGTTTCATATACCCAGGATAACCCTTCCCCATGTCTCTCTCCCACACACAAAAGCTTACTATACTTATTAATGTGCAATCAAAGCTCCCTAGCCCTTCCCTCTCCTCTGCTTAGGGCAGGGGTAGACAGCAGCACTGTTACTGTGCAAAAATTACTAAAAGTAATAGAGAAACCAGAATGAACTCATTTTAGGGAGAGAATAAAGTAATTGCACTATAAGAAAATGTCACTGCTTATTTCCTTAGGGGACCGAAAGGAATCAATTCTTCCTGCAAGATGCTGATAACCACAGTACACCAAGAGGATTCATGTTCCTGAGAGCCTATGTGTCATTTTTGAGGTAAATGACCAACACAAACAGGCAAGCTTCTACCTCTGTAGGACACAAATAGCTTCCAGAAAGGTACAGAACTCTCAAGACCTTTAGTCATGAACAGAAAATGTCAAAAATCACAGAGTTTAGACATGGAGGGTTAGAAGAGCCATGGGAATCAATCACCACAGTGCAACGTATAATCAAGCAATAAATCTTCACAGGCAAAAAATCAGACTAAGCCTTTACCTACTCCAAGGCTTTTTCTCAGACAGGACTATCTACCTGCTCCACAGCTATCCTGACTCACATACAAAGGTACTTGCAACGCCAGCCTCTGCTGAGACACAAAGGAAAACATTTGATTTCCTGCAAAGGTGAGAGCAGAAATGATACACACACCTACTGCTTTGCTCAGAGGCTCAATTAGTAAAGAGTGGGTTTTGGTTTTGCTTCATCTCCGTTTTTAGTGCTTTTAGTGCCCTTTGTTATTTACATAAAGCACCACAAGTCTGAGGGTTAAACAAAACATTCCTAAGAGTGAAAACCACTCACTCACTCTTGAGCTTCTCTGGGCTCATTTTTACCAGACTGATATTTGCCTGTTTGCAACCCTTAGTCAATATTTATCTTTACTGAAGTACTAGCAGCTTTTGTGGGACCTAAGCCCCAATTACCATCAAACTGCCTTCATGCCTTAACAGCTGCTCTAAATGAGCTAATGGCTTCTATAGGAATCATAACATCTGTAATCACTTTCTATTATACATTACATCCTTATGTGGCAGAGACTTGGTACAGTCCTTGCAGCAAACATCCTGGAAAGACGTATTTAACAACAACACTTTATCCACTCATTGGAGCATCTAATGCTCACTGCCTATTTGCAATGCTTAAGTATATTCCAAAAGGAGGGTGAAATGTGTCTACTCATAGCCCAGCACACAAGGAAAGCATGCAGTCTACTCAAACGTGACAGTAAATGGCATTCAATTGAATTCTCGGCATCAAATGCAAAGGGCCGTGATCCAGCAACCAGAGACTGTAGAGGGGGCAGAGGAATGACTTAGACCGTAAAAAGAGTTCAAAGTGTTCTTTGTCACAGTAGCTGTTACTCGTCTTTACTTCCCTGCTCAGGCCTGGCCCTGGCAGCCAGGAGCTGCCCCGGCGCCGTTCGGAGCCCGGAGCGCTGCAGGTCCCTCCGTGCCACGCAGAGCAGCCGCGCCTCTGCTGCACGCAGCCTCTCGCATGGTGCCGCTCAGGAGCTTCCTTTCCACAGCCACCCTCAGGAGGGGTGTTTTTGGTGTTGACCGACAGCAAAAAGGGCACATTTGTGATGATGTATCAGCTGGAATTAAGGAGCACAGGGAAGGCACAGCCAGAGGCAAGCAAATGGAAAAACCTCCAGGTGACCCTAGGGCGGAGCAAGGACGCGTAACCACCGCGTGCCCCTCCGCAGTGATGTGGTGCTCAAGCAAAGTTGCCAAAAGGTGCGTGCATAGAAACTCTTCAGCTCTGCTGTCGACCTAATTTAGGCCACATCTTCTGAAACAGTTTGATAATCAATGCAAGAAGCATTTTTCTCCTCTAATACTGAAGGTCAAGTTTGATGTTTTCTGGATGTTTAATGCTCCTTTCAAGTTTGTTTTTCCCAGCTTGCCAGGCGGACAGAACAGTTCTCATCTGTTCATGTTGATAAAATTTTAGAGAATTATGAACCTCAGAGCTTGTGAGAAAGGCAACTTTGATCCAGTGTCCACCCAAGATAAAGACAGGTGGACAAGGTCCTGAGGAAGGCTGGTCCTGCTGTTCAGCTGCCAGCCCTCTGTTCTGCTGGGAAGCTTTTGGCCACCTCACTCTCCTTCGTGTCTGACTCTACTGAGGCTGTGCTGCAGGAATCGTTGTACGTGTCTGAAAAGGAGGACATGGGCATTGTCACTACAATGTTTCTACTGCATTTTCCATCTACAGTCTTGAGGTTCTTTGTTAAAAGCCTGAAATAAAATAAAACATAAAATCACAATTCTACTGCTCTCCTAATTCCTTCACGAAAGGCAAGGGAGGCTCTTCTGGTGTGTAACTGTAATGTGTGCCTGGCTTTGTTTTTATTCTGAAGCACTGGACATGCCAGTGAAATGAAAGCCATAGCTGGGCTGGTGAGGAGAGGACTGACTGGCTGTGGAGCTAAGGAGCAGTAGTCACCAAACTCCCTTTACACCACACAAAGAGTCCTGAGGTTCAAAAAGGATTTCCTCCACTTTAACAAACTGAACAAAAAAAAAAAAAAAAAAAAAAAAAAAAAAAAAAAAAAAAAAAAATCAAAAGAGATCAGTAACTCGTTATAAAGTTCTGGTATCTCTCCATCACAGATCCCCAGGGAATGGCTGTGCCAGATTTTGCTTTCTTCTGCTACCAGAAGAAAAGCAGGACACATTTTGGCAAATTATATTTAAGGCTGGACAGATATTAATCTAAAATTGTAAACCTTTGATCTGCAGAGTTGCTCAGATTCAGCTTTTCCAGTGCAACCTGTTTGGGTGTTAGGTCAGAACCAAGGCTGAGAACGGGTGACTTTTAGTGCTGATTTGGCTGAAATCTTGCCAGAGCAGCCCTTCCTCCATCTTTTGGATTCAGCTGGGAAATATGATGAAGGCAGTAATGGTTCATGAAATTTTAATGTTTTCAAACCTAGGCCAGAACCACAGCCCTGATGCTGGTCTACATCCAAACTCCATCCACGCCAGGATCAAAGCTGTCGTGCAGACACACCCTGTGTATGAGACACTTGGGCTAGCTGTAAAGCAGCCAGCCTGAGTACTGGTAGCCATAGAAATTGGATGGAAGACTCAAGTTCTGTTCTGAAAGGGGAAAAAAATAAACCAGGCCAGGGAAAGCCACTGTGCCTGACTAGCTCTGACACCCAGGCACCAAATTTCAGGTTAGCTGAGCCATGTCACCAGAGACTGCAGCACAGACATGCACTCCGGTGAGCACTTTAATAATGAAAGTGCACTTTTTATCACTTTTTTTTTTTTTTACCATCACAACCCGTTTCAGTATGGAGAAAAAAAAATAAAAAACAAACCAGTAACCCATTTTCTCTATTACCTGCATTGCTGCTCTTAATTATGTTGTTACTGTCCCCCTCTGCTGGCTGCAATATACTGGAGGGAACCCAGTCACTTTTCTCAGAGACCAGTTTCTTCACTAACCTGAAACTCAGAGAACAGTCAATGAATTTTCATACATTGTCTTTCTCTAGGTTATGTTTCTTAGAGGTACATGCTGGGCTGTTATTTCCTAAACTAAGGAAGAAGGCAGAGGACACAGGGCAGTCCTACAGGTATCTGGTGTAAGTTTCTTCAGTGTCAGATGGTGATTCAGCAGCCCAAAGCAAGCTCACTTGCAAGCAGGCTGTGTGACAAAGAAGCAGAGCCTTGTCCTGTGGTTGGGACACTGCCTTTGGGCTTGGTAGTTCTGTGCTCATGGTTGGACTCGATGCTGGAGATCTTTTCCAACCTAAATGAGACTGTGATTCTAAATTCAGAGCTGAAGAAAAGGAATATTTCATATTATCCATCCCTCTTGCTGTAGATACCACCCCAGGATGGATAAGTTTAGTTCCCTTCCCAACTACTTCACCCTATAGAACTCACTCCCTTCTCAGCTGTGTGTCAGCTCTGAATGAAGGGTCTGACTGCACTTCAAGGAGATCAGATCTTCTCCCTCCAAACTGCCTGTGCAGGGAGAATTCAGGTATCCAGGCAAGTCTGTTCCCAACACTCACTTGGCAGCAAGAGAAAATGAATACACCAAAACATCTGTGAGCTCAGGGGGCCACTCACTGCTCTTTGTCAATCACATCTTATGTTTAAACTTTTGGGGCTCTCAGTGGAAGGCATGGGGACTTTATTGATGTATCCTACAGGAGGGTGCTGCCTTTGACAGATTTCCTTCTGGTGTCAAAAGCCCAAATATTCCCACCCATTTCCTTTACACAAACTTCTGTCCCCATAAACCTCATGTCACAAGCATTTGGGTGAATTAACCAAAGCTGCTTTGTGTGTTCATGCCTCCCACTGCCTCTTTCACGTGGTGATCAATGGGCTGAGTGGATTTGGATTGATTTTTGGGGAGACTTTGACATTATTCTGAATATTTTCCATCTTTCCCAGGATGTTCTGCCTGTCCAATTCTCTCTGCCATACTCACCATTGACCGTTCTCTCCTTCCTGCACAAACTGCACTAAATCTCCATCCTCAAGAGTAAGAGAATCCGGGAAACAGCTGTCGAAACTGCCTTCTACCCGAAAGAGATTGCTCCCCTAAAATGAACGAAACCAGGCACCAGAAATACAGTCACTGTGGATGAAACAACACTGTGCAAGACAGTTTAGTTAAATACCTAATTAGGCATTTCAAGCTGGTGGAGATTTCATCTGCAGGCATTGTGTTTTGTCATGCCCAGGTTAAATACTGTTGACAATTAGGATAGACCTGGGCTGTACATTTAGACTTTAGGCTTAACCCACCAGCCATTATTCTGATAAAAGAAATGGGTTTGTGACACCAGGTGAAGTTATCTGGAAAAGTCTGAAATTACTTTTTTAAAGACTCAGAGCCTTCCTCACTATTGTGGAAGGCAAAGTTACAGCTTACAAGTATGGGTGACTTTTTATGATCCTCATCCTGACAGCAAAATAGTGTTGGAATAATCTTCCAACACCCAAAATCAAATTTCCATCTTCTGTATTCCCACACATCCATGAATTTAAGGCTGGTATGAACCCAAACTTTGCAGGTTACACTGTGTTCCTTAGAGAGGAGGAGGTTGTGCTGGGAAAGGGCAGAGTAATTTTAAAAAGCACTTACATTGTTAGGGTTGGTCTCTTCCTCCAAGTCAGAAGAGTTGGAGAGTTCATCCATGCTGGAGGGGATGGCTTCAAAATCTTCAAATGTGTCTAGGGAAGGTATTTGTCTGCTGGGCCAACCTTTTCAAAAGAGATAAACCATAAAGGGTTAGTTATCAGTCATTAGCCTCTTTGAGAATCAGTCTTTGTAAAATAAATGTCACAGATTCATTTCCCACTCTTCCACTTACCAAATTGCTTGTACTTTTTTATAGCTTATTCCACCATTTTGCCATAAAAATTATGTCACCGCCATTATTCTGTCTCTAAAAACCTGTACCAGTCACTGTCAGATGTGTGAGAGCAGCCTGTGTGGCTGCAGTGTTCACACCCATGGATACCTCCAGTGCTCAGCTTTGCTCAATCCAGTCAGCCCAGGAGGTACAAAAAACAAGGACCAGGAATATTCCTGCAGAGCAAATGATAACTTGTGCTGACATGACTTTCAGAAGGCCACGATCATTCAGTTTCCAGCTTACCTCCACATGTTTATTGCAAGTCTAAAGCCATGGAATTTTGGTTGACTTCTTATCTCCATCACAAGAGATAGAATATTACCACCTGAGCAACTTACAAGACTATACCCTGGAGCAGGCTGGATGTGCAGGGAAGGGACAGAGTAAACAGCAAGGCACAAAGACAGCTGGGAGGGTGAGGAGAGATCTCAGTCATATTTGTGCTGTTACCTGTCTTACTGCATGATTTTTACCAGAACCACCCCAAACCAGTGGAACAGACTCAGTGAGAGATTTCCAGCCCAAGCTCAACAGCCAGTCTCTCTTCACCTAAAAAGGCACATCCATAGGTTGTGTCCTGAGGGAAACTGAGGCTGAGCCTTACAAGACCTGTCTGCCTGAGGCTCCCATGGTGCAAAAGTAGCTCAGGCTCTTTTTTGCAGATGGCAATCATCATCTGCACTTTCCTGCACTCGATGCCTGTCCCTTCTCGGATGGGGATAGGGGTGACTACAGTCCAGCTCGGAGGAAACAGACCTTGCATCTGCCAAAGGACTCTGCAGCTCTGACAGGTACAAACTGAATGGAGCCAGTCGATTTACTACGTGCCTTCCTAATTAATGTGCCTGTGGGCATTAGCTGAATCACAGGGACTTGGGCTGATCAGATGCTGAACCAAATTCTTTACATCCTGTGGGCCATTGCTCTCAACAAGACAAAGCTCTGACCACAAGGCATGGAGACTGCTCCCACAGTGGGATTATCACATCCCAGCACTCAACCCAACCAATACCTGGCCTGAGACAATGCAAAACCCAAGCCAGGCAGTTCAGGCACTAAACAAAAAATCGACCTGATCTGGGAGAAATAGGTTTGTTCATTGGTTTATTTAATCCCTCCCCATGCACATCCTCCCTGCTATAGGCACTGGTTGGTGCAACAGATGGTCATGCAGCTCTGCAGCCCTTGCTCCCCCCTCCTGCTAACCAGGGACTGTGTCTGCTCCAACAGCTGCAAGCCAGCTCCAGGGGACACAGGGACCTGCTTCCAGCAGAGCTGCACTCCCAGCTGTGGCCCCACAGGTAGGGTTTGGTCATCTGTACTTTTAAAGTGTAAACCAGCCTCTGAAGTGACACTATCCCAAATCAGTTTATTCACACCAGCAACACTAGCAAAGGTCTAAACATACAAGAATATGCTTATTCTAATTAACTTCAAACTGCTACTGCAATTTTAGTTCAAATCCACAGGCTGGGCTACAAACACCAAGAGAAAAAGATATCCCTCTATCCACTTAGATAAAGATTCCACAGTCTTTTGGCACTGTCATTTGTAGAAAGCATCCAAGGCAGAAACCTCACCAGCAAGAATTCCTTACAAATACATGCATCAGCCTCCCTCTTCCATACAAATCCCTATTCTAATTTCAGAGACTAAGAAACAATGTGCTTCTCATGCTTAATTCAAGCTAGAAAATAAGACAGATCAAATTCTGGGCTCTCTGATATCAATTAAAAGAATTCTTTTCAGCCTGACCTCAGAAACCCAGAATCTGGGGCATTGCTTCTATGCTAGTGATCCAAGCTTGTTCTTCCATTGTTTTGATGGGGAATAATATTCACCAAAAGAGAAACATCTCTAATAAAGAGAGTAAATATTACCATAAATTTAGTTTGCACTCTCAAACTGAGTTTACAAATGCTTTAATTTTGTTTACCTGTCTGTGAAGCAGATCTAGGTACGGATCTTGTGGTGGAACCGGCATTACATTTAGTCTGGGCCAATATGGTGTTCTCAAAAGCATCTGTGACAGGAAGTACAATTTGTGTCTTCAAGGTGAAATAGTGACCAGACAACCAGTACAAAGTGAATTCCTGCATCACCTCTGCAACTGGCAGTCTCTTTAACAAACAGGTGGACTGGGGTCCAACAGTTATAAAAGAGGAGACACATGACCAGCACAAATGAGTGAAAGGACAGCAGCATTCCACAGAAAAACTGTAAGTCTGAGAAGGACAGAGAACAGCGAAATGAATCAAACAAGTATCGATGTTAATTAAGGAAGACAATTGCTGAGTGAACAATGCAGTGTTCTATTTCATTACAGCTTCCTTACCCATCTTTAACATATTTTCCTTGCAGCATTTCAAATCATTTTGTAGCTGATAATCTGTGGTTTTGATCCCAATCCATACAGCAGCAAAAGGGGACCAGGGAGGCCAGAAATTAATGATTTCATTCTTGATGAATGCAACAGTTTTGTGGGGGCATCCCTTGTGTTATTACCTCAGTCAGAGCCCGGGCAATAGCAGCAATATCAGGATGATAATGTTCACTGTTCCCTGCTTAAAGAAACTCAGTCTGGTGAGGGATGTTGTGCAGCAGGACCTTGTTTTTAACCAGTGAGGAGCAAGTTTTGTGCTGCACCTCAAAATCCCCCCCTGCCTCTGCAGCCACAGAGGATGCTGAGATGAGGGCATCTGTCAGTGAGGAAATCAAGGCATAAACCCCACGCTTTGGGAAACTCTGGTGCTTGGTGCCAGGATAGTTCTAAACACAGTGCCAGGGGTAACTGGCAAAAGGAAATATTCTGCAAGCAGCAAAATGACTTCTGCTGTCTCTGAATTGTTTCTTCCAATTTCCCTGTTCCAGTCTCTTCTTCTGCTGGGAATGCACAGGAGATAGCTTGGATATTTCACCAATTCCATCACTGACTTGTTGACTGGCTCTTCCTATCAAGTTTTTGTGCAGAACATCACAATGCTATGAAAAGATTCCTCAGCCCACATCTCTCTCCTGCCTGTCCTGCAGCAGAGGTACCTGGCTCCTTGTGTCCCCCTAAGGCAAATGGTCAGGGAAAGCTGGCAATGGAAGCTGGTGAGGAACAGCATCCCAATTTAACTCTTTGGTATTGTTTGTTAAACAGTAATTGATAAATCTGCCGCAACAAAATGGTGGAAATTCTGCTTGTCTGAAATGAAACACTGCACCTTAAATGGCCATTAATGCACATGGCTCCTGCTTCTCTCATTAGGAGCAGACACTAACAAGGGAAGAGGGATGCAAGTGGCCAGACTGCAGGTGAAGGTGAAAAGTAGCCCCTTGGCTCCCTGCTGCTGTTCCCTGTGGAGGGGGACAGAAGCCAGACAGAAAATCCAGATCCAGGTGACAGTCTAGAGCTTTACTTCCCAAAACAGGCAGAGAACTGGGGGTTTAATTTAGGCCCATGCCTAGGTGAATATGAGTACAGGGGACAGGCAAGGGAGTAACAGGCTTTCTTTATCCCAGTTATGCAGAAAAGCTGACCCCAACCCCCCAGTGGACTCCAGTGTCATCCACCAGCTGTGATGAGATGTGAATTCAGTGAATAACATCAAATGAGGTTTTCATGCAGGATAGAAATACTCCTACCTTCAAACCCCAGGGGAGTTGGGTCACTCTTTATTTCATGTCTCTTGACTTTAACTGCAGGAACAAGGGGACCTGTGTGAAGTTTACAGAGTCACAAGGCTGTAAATATTGTTAAAGGACAAGCTTGCTTTCCTATCACCTGAAAACACTAACTACCTAAGACTTTTAATTTCCTCCAGAAGAATGACCAACCCCTAGGTTCTGTGTGGTGGAGATATACACTTCTGTGAAGTGGACAGAAAACAGAAGACCCCTTTTGGCAAAAGGCATTGAGACATGACAGCAAAAGAATCTGCTTCCCTTCAGGTCTCACAGGCGTTCCCTCTCACTCTTGCCCATGAGATGGCACTAAGGCAGCCAGACCCGCAGTCCCAGCCTTCACCCGTGAGCCTGGCAGGGCAGAGCCCACAAAGCCAACCCTTAGGACACACAGAAGCGGGGCACCCCAGCCACAGGTCCATGCACAGCGCCTCTCCTGTGGCCCGTGGTGGAGAGCTGAGCTGTCAGCAGTGAGGATCAGACACAGCAGCAGCTGCAGCCTCAGAAGTGATGGCCCCAACACCCCGGCTAGACCTGCATCTGGGCTAATGCTGAGACAAGACTCAGGCTTCAGTTCTTTTGTCATCTGAAAGATTTTCTTAAAGCTGATGCTGTAAATAAAACTATTGAAGAGCACTGATTCTGTTTTCTGGCTTTGAAAGTTATTGCAGAAGTAGCTTTCTCAGTATCCCAAGCGATTGCCAAAAGTCTTTTGGCAGCCAGGATTCTAGGATAGGACTTTTTGATATCAAGCTGTAACAAAGTTTGACTTTCATTGCAGCTCTCTTTGATAAACCACACTAAAGACCAACCCTTGGTTGCCCATTTTCTTTGTACATCTGTGCTTCATTCTGTTCCCCAGCTTTGAAAATAATTATTAGGAAGTAACCCAATCTTCCTCTGATCATGCATTTCTGAGTTGTTGCCGGGGGCAAAAAGCTGTAATAACTTCTCCTGTGCTCTGCCCATCACTTCCATGTGGTGACATTCTAGTGCTGTGGTCTGAAGGTGCTGTCAAAGAAACATCCATAGGTAGTCCCACATCCTTCCTTTGCCCATCAACCCCACTGTGCCCTCATTCCCTGACAGCCTCATGGCAGCTAAGCATGTGGTTCACATCCTTCACAGCTGTTGAAAGATACTGAGCAACTTTCTTACTGACAAGTACAGAGGAAAAATCGTTTATACTAATTAATTCTGTCATTTTCCCTTCTATTTTTGGCTTGTGAATTGCCCTGAAAATCTTAATCTTGCAAATCAGTTCCTCCACTCCATTCCAGGAACTGCCAAAAGGCAGTATATTCAGAATTTCATGTAAGACCATATGTTCTGTAGTCAAAATTGTCCCTGACATGTAGGCTTATGTGCCCACAGTGCTACTGATTTTCAACACAATCAACTTGCCTAAATGCATGGGTTGCTTTTAGGTCTAGGCACTAGAACAGTAACTTATATTTTGCAAAAGTGCCTTTTCTAAAACTAAATAAATCTCAAAAATAAAACTTTCATAATCTCCCACAAGAACTGCACGGAATTCAGTGCATTCCAGCTCCCTTACACATATGAAAATTTCCTTGCAAACATAGTTTCTAATCATGACAGTGATATTGCTAAATATGATTAAAACTGGCATCTATTGCTCCTCCATTTTTGGCTTGATTTCAGGCTTCCTTGATATCTGCTGTCTGCTATGCAATGAGGAGATTCTCTCCTTTTTGAAAGCAAAAATCCTAAAGAGCTTTAAGAAAACAGAGAAATAACTTCAACTGAACATCAGTTAATCCAAACCAGTGAGAAGATGTAAACCTAACCCCATGCCAGCCAAAAACCAATCCAATTTCCATGGACACCAGCAACACTTTTTGAAGCTTATAATGGAGAAACTGGGAAGAGTCACTCTGTGTGCTGGCAGCACACCTCAGTACACATTCAAAATGTCCTGGCCTGTCTCCCTGCAGGTGTTACACTGGTGCTGATTCTTCTTCTGCTGGAGCCTTTGTTAAAATTGAGCCTGAGGTGCTCATTCTGTGAGTATTGGGCAGAGGATGTGCCAGCCAGCAGGCAGGGAGAGGGGGAGCTAAGCAAGCAGCATGACAGTACCTTTGGTCACAGCAGAAGCACTGACTGTGGTGCTGATGGAGGAGGCTAGGGAAAAGCGACGGGTAACTTCTCTGTCCTTACACTCTGGATCTGGGAGAACAGACAGATGCAATGCAGGGCAGGGTTAGAGGTTAATAAGCACTGAGGGTAAAAGGTGTTCAAAGCAAAGCAGCAGCTGGAAAAGGGTAAAGAAAAGAAAGGTCGCTCCTCTAAAACAGACAGGAAAAATACCCTCAACAAAGTGAAAAGCACAGAAAGTGTTATAATGAACATATTTTCAAAGCAATTCCAATTGTACCAATTTTAATTCCTCAGAAAAGAGACTTATGCCAATTATTATTTTAGTAACCATCTAGTGTCCAAGTACAGCTACAAAACACAGAGAAATGAGCATGATGGCTGGAATGGGGTGTGTGTCTACAGATGAGGTTTGAATCATTTTAGACACTGAACTGCTTGTTCTGTGATGACTGACCTGAAATACACTGAAAAACAAGCATTAATGGAGTTCACAATTGTAATTTCTAAAATTTAACAGTGTGAATGCCAGAAAACATTCTGAGCTTCCATCCTTACCAGTGCAAACCAGCTTGGAGTAAGTGAAGGCTACATAGTGTTTTTTTATTTACTTATTTAGCACCCTGCCTTTTCTCTAAGTGTACTCAGGAGTGAAGATACAGCTTCCCCACATTTCACTATGGGATGTGCTGAAGTTGTGTCAAGCCCAAGGAATATGAACTTGGCTCTGCAAACCAGGATGGCTAATGCTGACCCAAGGGTGGGGAGATGCAGGGTGCTTTGAATGTGGACTTTGATACATTTTGGTGCCAGCTCTGGGATGGCTGCCCTGGGAACCTCTGCACTGATGGAATGCAGGATGGTAAAGTTTCTTCTCCAGACATCAGCATTTTTTGGCTAAAACACCGAAGTGATTATATACAACATTTTCCAGCCCATCATATCCAGCCTAGGCAGACAGTTCAGCATTTCTCTGAGCATCCATGCACCCCTGCCAGTTGATATCCATCAATCTTGTTTTCACCCTAGTTAGTGTGGGTATGATATTGTTTAGACCTTCCCTTTTATGTGTCTGGGCAGGAACAGACACAGCAGCCCTGAACCAAAGCACTCTCAGCTCCACACACCATCCTTTGCCATGGGCAGCGATGAAAACCTTTTTGACCAAGTGTTAAAGAGCAGGAAAAGCTGATTGCAGACACTTCCCTGTTCCCTTCTCCCAGCTTCCAATCTGCCTCAGCAGTCTGAGGGGCTTTGCCTCCAGGAATGACCACGCTCTGCCAGCCACCCAGCCTGTCTGCCAGGGGTTCCCTCCAGGCCAGGAGCAGGTCAGCAGCAGACCAGCACCACCAAGAGAAATGGGACATTGTGTAAGAGGTGTTCCACAGGCATCCCAAGTAACTAGACCCAGCAAGGCCTTGAGCTCAGAGCACCTGCTGCTGAGGGGGTATGAACTTTTCTGAACTGTGCTTCCTTGACTGGAACACTGAACACAAGGCAAGACATTTCATAAGACGAGAAAAACTCAGACGAGAAAAACTCAGATAAAAAAATAAATCAGGCCCCAACCAAAACTGTAGATCCAAACTCACAAAAATTACAACATTATTTCTGAAATCTCTGTTTAGTCATTGATTTCCTTGAGTTACAAGATCTAAAACCCACTGATTTTTATATTCAGACATCAAACTTGTGTGTCCATCTTGGATCTCACTACCACACGCAGCCCTAATCTTGCAGGCAGACTCTTACAGCAGTGCTGACTCTTGGTGCATTCTTATCTACTTTATCACATTATAATTTAATGCTTATGTATTTCTGCTTTTATGCTTTCATCTTGGTTCTTCCTCTGTTGATGCTCACCCTCGCCATCACTACACACTAATCCTTTGTCTCACAGAGGAAATATCATTTATCAGAACAGGAGAAAAGCCACATGAAAGCAATAAAAGAAGTAATTACAGTATCTTTTCAGAAAGTGATTGTAAGGAGCCATTCAATTTACTTTCTATTCCCATTTCTTTCTTTCCTCCAAAGTCTCTTCCTTGTAAAGCCATCACAGGAACTTGCAATGCTCTTTGTTTATGGATATCTACAAAACATTTATGCACAAGTACTCAAAATACAGTGTCATATAACACAATTAAGTGGAAATAAACCCCAGATCTCCTGAGTTCTGGTTCCCTGGCGTAACCACTAGGCCACAGCTGAGCAATATTTGGAAAAACAAATATGTCCAACCAATGAATGATTTCACACATTAAAATCTCCTCCAGCACAACAGAGATGATACTCTTTTTCTTCAAGACTGTAAGCTGCTGAAAGAAGTTCAGTTGATCATTTAAAACCAGTTCACACTTTGACCCTTGAGAGAAACTGGAAACAAATGTTATTTGCACTCTGCACCAGTAAAAGACCCAACCAGCCAACCCAGAGGTTGCCCTGCCAACTCTTCTGTGGGAGCAATTTTTGGTGACAGTGTCTTTGAGCAGAGGAGCCACTTGTGTGCACCGGAGAGGAGCATTTGGGTGAGATGCGGCAGCACTTTGGGAAACGGTGAGGGATGGCACTATGGGATGGAGAGAACATTGTGGGAGTGCAGGAGACAGATGGCCTGAGACCAGATGCTGCATGGGTGATTTTACCTTTGGGTGGAGCTCTGCGGTTGGAAAGACCTTGCAATGTGAATCGCTTTCTAGCAAGCGCTGTGCGCTCAAGGTTAAGGCTGCTGGAAGCATCAACTAGGAGAGAGAGGGAGAGGGAAGAGAAATAAGGAAGGAAGGGTCAGCTGTTCAGCTTATGGGAAAGGAAAGGTTAGCACTGGATGACAACTAAAAAGAAATAAATAAATTTTGATTCAGTTCAAGCCTGAGCAAGAGCTAATCAATTAGGAAGGCGGCATGAGGTCAGGGTGAGTAAACCAGCTGAACCAAACAGAGCCCCTGGGTTGAGTTTGGCTCACTGAGTTTTAATGGAGAACAACAACAAAACAAAACCAAAGAATAACAGGTGAAGGGAGGTAGCTCTCATCAAAGGAAAATACAATTTAGCAGCAAGCTAGTGCCTCCTGTTGTGTTCCATCATTGATTGGAACAGTAGGGAGAAATAAGAGAAGAAGCCTTGCAGTGCAGGACATGCAAGTGCTGTGAGCTGCCCCACTTGTGCTATCCAGCACTGGCACTGCAGGGTCTGCCCTCACCAGCCCTGTGGCTGGTACACCTTCAGCCTTACCTGCTGAAGCCTTTCTGAAGCCTCTGAAGCTGGCAGAGAGTCATGCAATTGATCTCATGATTTGCTGGGATGTAAGGATGCCATGGCACACCAAAGCTCACATGCCAGGCTCCTGCATGAATAATCAGCCATGCTGTCTGACAGCCTCCTCTGCAGAGACCAGTCACAGATGGATTGGGGTCCTGAGGCTCTGGGCTTGAAAGACACTCAGTTACTCACATTGCAGGAAACAGGTGGACCTAGATCAAACCCCCAGATCCACTCATTCCTGCCAAATCCTCCATCTGCTCCTTTCTTGGTGTGGGCAGATAACACACAGAAGGTTTATGGCAAAGGAGCAGAAGAAAAACCATGTGTTGTGTACCTCATTCTGAGCCTTAGGATTTAACCCATAGATTTTCCTCCTATTTATTTCATACACTGTCACGTGAAAATCCTTAGAGGGACAAATGAAGACCAAAAGTACAAAGGGAACACGAAGAGACAGTGAATCCACACTGACAGACAAGCAACAGACAGACAAGCTATGCTTCCAAAGGAAAGCACATCCCATCACTTCCTGATTTGCAGCCAGGATAATCCAGGATCCGAGGTGCCTGCATGCAGAGGTGGGTGTGAGATGAACAAAAACACAGAAGAATTATGTCACTGTGGTTCAGCTCCTTCTACCCAGTGCCCAGTGCCAGCTCTGGGCCAGGCAGGTGCATCTGGTGAGGAGCTGCTCCCGAGCAGTGGCTTCAGCTGTGGGGCTGCCTTGGGCTTTCAGACTGCCTGTGTTGGCCATTCCCTGCCATGGCTGCTCCCACTACCAGGCAACCTTCGTACAGATACTGTAATAAAGAATCCAGAAACTGGTATATAAAATATATTTACTTTCTGTTCTCTTAGGGCAAGAAAATCCATAGCATTTAATTATCAGAGAGTCGCACAGGGAGTACAGCAGTGCATGTGTGGAGGGGTGGGCTCCTGTGTTAGTTCTTCACCTCTACAGTTGTATCACTTTCACTGAGGGACCCCTCAGCATTTCACAAGGCCCCACAGCCTCTCAGCACCAGCAAAGCATTAGACACTGTTCTCTAAAGTCATGTTGTCACCACCTGAGTTATTTCAAACCTTTTCCTTCATTCTGCAGGTACACCCAATAACCCTGGAAACTATTTCCAAACGTAGTGAGAACCAGGTCCTGATAGGCAACAGGTTGAACAAGAGCCTGCAATGCATACTCGTGGCAAAGAAAGCCAACAGCATCCTGGGCTGCATTGGGCAGAGCTGTGCCAGGGAGCTGATGCTTCCTCTCTTCTCAGCACAAGAGAGAAACACTCCTGCAGTGCTGTCCTGTCCTGGGCTCCTCAGGACAAGAGAGACTTGGGCATTCCTGAGTAATCCAGTGAAAGGCCATGAAGATGATTAAGGGATTGTGGTAGCTGACATGAGGAGAGAGTTAAAGAGCTGTGATTGCCCAGCCTGGAGAAGAAAAGGCTTAGGGCGATCTTATAAAATAAAGAAGATGGAACCAGAGGCTTCTCAGTGGAGATGAGAGAGGCAATGGGCACAAACTGAAATATGGGAAATTCCATTTAAAAATGTGAAAACCCCTTTTTACTGTGAAAGGGGTTAAACCTATGACAGCATCCTCATGGCAAATGGTGGAGTCACCATCCTTGGAGCTATTCAGAACCCAGCTGGGCATGGCTGTGAGCAACTTGCTGCAGCTGACCCTGCTTGGAGCAGGGCAGTCAGACACGGGGTCCCCACAGGTTCCTGCAAGACTTGCTCCCATTTAATTTCAAGGCAGTGACTCAACGAGTCAGGTCCACACAAAACACTGGTTTATATGTAGAAGACTGCCACAGGCACTTATCAATAAGAATAATGAAACTGAAATAGCTTGTCAGTAGTACCCTCCCCTTCTGTACTGCAGAAAACCCCCAATATTTTAAAATCATCTGTGCTCACATTTACTACAGTGATATTGGAAGCATTTCACAGGCAGTAGGTGGCACAAAAGAGACAGTTTTGGCAGAGTCTCAGGCTCTGTGCGGGTGTTGGGACATTTTTGAGTTCAGCCCCCTGCAGAACCCCAGCCGTCCGTAGGTGCCTCACAGGGACACAAACTCGAGTTTTGCTGGGACATTTAGAGCTGGAGAGCATTTTGCTGGCTCTGTACAGCGGGGTTTGCAGCTCAGGATGCACAGGACCCCCAAATCCCCAAACGAGAATGGACTCACTGGCCAGCCCTGCAGGAGCAGCCACCCACCAGAGGATGAGGATGCTCTGGGCTGAGCCAGTGGGATCCCAGCCAGAGCCCTGAGGAGCTGCTCATGGGAAAACAGAAGACAGAAGAATGTCAATCGGCACAGAACGTGACCCCAGTTCCCACACTCCTTAGTAAGCTGGACAGTTAGAAAACATCAATGGAAATGCTTTTTTTGGAAACGGTTTATAAATTTCAAAGGAAAAGCCACTTTCCCACTTTTTAAATTTTTTTTAAAAAAAAGTCTAAATGTTTTAAAAATAAAATTTTACTGAAAGAGATTTTTAAGATTGGATTTTTTAATGAAGAATCCATAACTTTTTTTTCCCAGCATGAAAAGTTAATGCAATGAAAAATCTTTTGGTGAATAGCCTATTTTTCCAAGAGAAGATATTCCACTTTCTTTTTTACTACCTCTATTTGTAAAGGGGCTGTTACTTTATGCCTCATTTGAGCATTAATTTCTTAAGACCTCACCATTTTTTTTTTGATATAACTAGAAAATTCTTTGTTCAACAGTAAGAAATACTGCCTAGAAGAGAAACTACCATCAAAAGATTTTCTGTTCCTCCTACTGTCAGATGAGATTCAGTTTCTTTTTTAGTGTTTATTTTAACCTCTGTTGTATAGAAGATCTATTGTATTTATGGCCTCAAATAATGGAGGGACTTTCTGTGACTGAGTGTGGGTTTATTTACTGTACACCTGAGGGGAACTGATATACACAGAGGAGCCAACAACTCTCCTTGACTTAAAGCAAAGAAATCAGTTAGCAAAGTCTGTAGACAAAAATTTAAATTAAGTATGTCTAGAAATCAACTTCACCAGGATACAGAAGGTTAAAACACAAATACTATTGTCCCCTAAGTTCTACTTTTAAAAAGCACAAGTTTTATAAAGAGCACTGTAAAGTATCAAAACTCAGACTTCAAAGTCCTAAACTGGTAATGCCTTTTGGTGCTGGTGAATTTTCATGGTATAGTCATTGTTTTTTTGACGTTGGGTTAAAACAAAGTAGATTTAAAGTATACTCATCAAACTCCAGAAATATGTGCAAATATAAAAATATTACCCTTTGGAAGCAAAAGCTCTGTCAGAGCTCCTACCTCTCTTTTGTCTGGCGCTGGGACTGGAATTCCTATTTTTGTTGTTCGATGCTTCCACATTTGATGTCTCAGATTTGTTTTCATATATACTCGATGACTTCCTGCTATACCTTGAGACAAAAGAAATACAAAAATAGTAACATCCCTGGTTAACATCTGATAAAGCACTGAGCACTAAGGATTCTTTTTTACCCTCATTCATGGAAGCCTAAGGAACAAAGGGCTGGTTTTAAAATGCTGTGTGCTATAAAAGCCTGCATCTGTGCAGGCATGTATGGGGGAAAAAAGCCATCCTGCCTCCTCTCCACACCACACAGTGAGTTCATCAGAGTTGAGAAGGAAAAAATGAAGAAACAAGCTGGTTGTCTGCACAAGTTCTTTTTACAAGTGCAACAGATTTGAAAGGTTGGAGTGGGAAACCGGGTAAGAAAAGGTAACCCCGATTTTCCATCCTTTGCAGCATAAACAGATTTGTCTCCAGGAGAGAAATGGGTACTGGATGGTCATGTAGAAGTCAATTCTATTGGCTTCCCCAACGTCTGTTTCTTCTGCCCTTTGGAAACATGAATCCCAGTGGGATCTCCCTGCCAGCAGCCGAGTCACAAATGGGAGGATCCACCTACACAGAACTGCCCAGGTACTGGCCTTGGATCCGTAATGGGAAGGACGCCCCTGCCCCAGGTTGGTGGGACATTCAAGCTGCAAGGCTTCCTCGTGGCTCTTATCCTCATTGTTTTGCAAATGTCATGGTGTTTAATTTGGGTGTTTGACTGTTACCTGCGGTAGATTGCTCCACACAAATCATTGTATCTACACATTTGAAATACTCTCTGCTAAAGTGTTTGTTATTGACATGTATCAGCAAGTAAACTGCTGCTTACAATTAACACAGGAACCGCTACACTTAACATTCACAGGGGTTCTTCTGCTGTAAGGGAAGGTTCAAGATATCATTAAAAACTTTAAAAAAATACTAGAGATCTGTAAACACCTTTTCTAAATAAAAGGCAGTCTAGGACTCACTGTTTTGCATTTGAACTTCTGAACTGTTTCTGATGGAACCTTAGCAAGGTCTCTGTTACTGCCTGTACTAAATCAAAACACGATTTCACAGCCTAATGTCAGGTACAAAATGGGGCTCAAAATAAATATGGGAACAAATCCAAATCACACTCACATTTCCTTATTCTCTTTCCTCTGTTCCTTCCCAGCTAGACTGGGATAACTGTGAAACATGCAGCTGACAGAGTTAAAGATTTACATCTGTGAGAAAGACACCAAGAAAACACACGAGCTTTTCTGAAACAGCATCTGCAGCCAAATTCCAAAAGTTTGTGTTTATGCATGTTCACAGGACATTTTTACATGGATGTATGACTGCATCAGTCATTTCCAACAAAGCAGACAGTCAAGCAGTTAGAACAATAGACTACTTAAGTTTCATATGTTTAAATAGATTAGAGAACAATGCAAAGGGATCATTTCATTATCAAAGAAATGCAGCAGCCATCCCTTGACAGAGATTCAACAGTGATAGATACCACAGGGTATCTTGTGTTAGGATTAAACAGTGAACTTTGTGGAAGAATTTGGAGAGAGAGAATTGAAATAGACTGAACAAGACTTAGGGACATTCAGTAACTGCCTGTATTGAGGACTCTGGCTCTAAGTGTCCCTTTTGCCAACCCCTCAGCTCCACCCCAGAGTTAGGGTCAGAGCTCATGGAACCTCATGGAATTGCAGTCCCAAGTGATGTGGTGGCATGTAAACAGTAAAGGGGATAGTCTTTGTCATGGACCAGACACAGCCTGGGGAGGGGAAAGCGTGCTGCAAACAGATTTCCCCAGTGTCACAGCAGAGGTTTGACAATTCCCAGCAAACAGCAGAGTCACTGTCACACATGGGCAGCCCAGGAGTGGGTGTCTGTTGGGTAGGTAACATGTCAGTGATTAATTAGCCTCTGGCAGAGCACTGAGGGTGCTGGCTGCTCTTCAGCAGTGGTGTTTCCACTGGCCTGCAGCCCCTCTCACAACTGGGGCTGCTTGTTCACGTCAGTCACGAGCACAGACTGTGCCACATAGTGGCTGTTGCAGCCCAGCCTCCTCCTTCCCCTCCTTGCCTCCACCCAGCATCCCCAAACCGGCTGCAGAAAGGGCTCCCTGGTCTAAGGAATTCTGGATCCACCATTTCACATCAACTACTGCAGAGCCAGCTTGGTGCTGCAATGCCCCTGCCCTTGCTTCTCTTGGGGAGACATTTTACAGATAATGGGACACCCTGAGGTTTGTGCCATTCATCACAGCCCAGAGCATTTTTCTTTCATGAAGTCTCACTGTATTCTTCCTGTTCCTATAATAACCAGCATTTGGAGCAGAAGCATCTGGCCTATCCTTTTCTGGCACAGTTGGCCAGAGTGAGGACAGCACTTCATTTTTCCTTTGGTTTAATCCACTCTAGGACAAATAGCTGATCACATGGCCTTTCTTCCTGGAGTTAATTAATTTTCTGTTGGCATATTTTGTCTATAATTTCTGCTCTGGAAAATCTCACTTTAAGAGCCTTATAAGAAGGACACATATCTGGATTCTTTTGAAACATTTTTGTGATTGCACTTCATATCTTACTGGAATAATTTTCTCCTATCCCCAATGTGGTTCTGCTGAAAGATTTCCATCCTTGAGTCCTAAACAAAGCAATTTAACCAAACCTAGAGAAAATATGACAGAGGGTTAATAGCACTACATCTGTTTAATATTTCTTGCATTGAATTGTACCACTCTCAAAGACTGGCTGTTACCTGGGATCTCCTGTTTTGGTTGATCCTGCTAAAATTTTACAGTGATATCCCATGCCAACTTACATTAAACTCACCCAGCAACTGGGTCATTAGAAAAATTTGCTGACAGCTCCATTTAACATCCTGGAAATGTCCCAATGCATTTTGTCTAAACTTGAGCTAGTATTTGAAATGAATTCTGCATTGCTATATTAGTTCTCTCTTGAGCAAACCTTTATCTGTATTTCTGTATCTTTAAAGAATTTGAAGACAATTGAGTAAATTCATACCCTGGAAGCTAAACACAAAAATTTAAGAAGAAATTTAAGAATTTATGTGCTGCAAAAGCACAAAGGCAAGACAAAACATGGCCCTGATATGCCATGGCAGCTGTAGTTACCTGCTTGCATTGGAAGAATCCATTGGTGCATGATACACACTCTCAGTGATTCTTTGGTGCAGTTGACTTGCTTCTGTTAAAGAAAAAGTAAAAAATAAATTGTTCCAGATTGTGTAAGTTGCTTCTGTGCTTATGTAGAAGGTGGGAGAGAGAAATAGGAGGGATTTTGACTGCCAGTGCAATCAAAATGGAATGCTTGTACCTGAAGAGAAAGTCATATGAGGATCTTAATGAAACCTTTTAATTCACCAAACAACTCTTCTCCTCATATTTTCACCACAGAAGAGATTTCTTCCCACACTACTTTCTCCTTCCCCAGTCCCTCTCCCTAGCTAACTGCATGATATGGATCTAGAGAATGGACATAATGGCCTTTTTCCCAGAATACAAGTTTTGTGGCTCACGGCTTTTTCCCGATTTAGCAACTCATGTCCATCAGTCCTTCTGCATACTCAGCCACATAGCAGAATATATGCAGAACACTTTTGCTCAGCATCCTGGACAAACAGTAATCAGAAAATGTTATTCATATGCCTCTTTTTCACTCTTTTTGCAGGCCTGCAAGGTAGCAACAGGCTTGTGCTTTGTCCAGTAAATGCTGAGTGAAGAAAAATTGTAAGAAGGTTGCACACAGCCTGGATTTCAGGGCCAGGAGAGTCAGACACTGAGAAGTGAGGAAGCAATGGAAGGAGCTGCTTTCAAACTCATCCCTGGACTATTTCACTCTGAAAGAAGACGACCCTCCTGTCAATGAAAGAGAAGTGACAAGGGGACAGGGGATAGAAGGATTAAACTCAAGTCCTTTGTTGGTGCGGTAGAAATGCGCACACTGATCAGGGAGTCGGGAGTAGCTCTGCCATTCCTGTGTTTGGCAGCTGATCTACAGCCTTACACAAATCCCTTAAGCTGCACAAATTCCTTTGCCTGCAAGAAACAGCTCTTTGGGACTGATGGATTGAGGGGTTGCCCAAAGCCTCGTTAGCGTTCCATGCTCACTGCAGTGCGTGCTGGGGCTGGGTACACACCGAGCGTGGGACACGAGTGACCCATGGGTGAAACTTTTTATCACACACCTGGGGCCACCTTCTCTGCCCCTCACTCATTCCTCTCAGCTGGTTCCTTGCAACATTCCAACTCCCTGCACAACTCCTGACAACAGTCATTAAAAACAGCCAGACAAACAAATATATCCCTCTTCCTTCTCCCACTGCAATGTGCAGTTGTAAAAATATCCAGTCTTGGATTAAGGACTCATCTTTTGTGAGTCATTAGAAATAGAAACTTTAAAACCACAGGACAAAGCATGTGCTTCCTGACATCAATTTTTTAATGAGGGGTTTGATTCATGTGACCATTTGGGAAAAGGCAGTGGGAAGAGTTACTGTATCATATGAGATACAATTTATACCCCCTGACTGCTGTTCTGCTAAATTGAGAGTGAAGGGAAGCTTGACTTTACTCATAGAGTAGGGTGAAAGTCATCCTTGGAGGTTCGTGACACCAGACTGAATAAAGTCTTGAGTAACCTTGTTTGAGCAATAACTGACTCTGCTCTGAGCAGGGCCTTGAATTGTGATGTCCTGAGGTCCCTGGAAATCTGAAATATTCTAAAATCATGTGATCTTAGGACAAAACAACAAAGAACATCAAAATAAAAATGCTTTAAAAAACTTTCAGTTTTGATTCCTGTATAGTTTTCTCTGGAAAATGCAAAGTAACTCTAGCTAATAAGTCTTGTATGCTATAGAGATTTCACAAATGCTCATCTGGGAGACATACAATCTTCATTTCCTTTGCCTAGAAACACAAATGGAGGACTATCACTCTATCCTATTAAATATGTACATTTTCTCCTTTAGCAACTCTTCTGCAGTAGCCTAAGTAACACTGGTTTTATACTTCAGAAGCAAATATTACAAACCATATCAGAAAGCCTCTAGATCCAGTCCAGAAACTGCACTAACAAGAATCTTGAGGTCTTTCCTCAGCAGTTCCTGATGAACTGATCACAGTAAAATTCAGAATGAAAAGGGAAAAGGATGAAGGCAAGATCAGTAACAAAAGATTGAAGTAGTAAACATTGTAAATAAGTGTATTGTTATGGGTTGGCTAACTGCTGAGGTTAATGTTCATAATTGTTTCCTTCTACCTAAGGAGCTTGTAAGAAATCACTGTCTTTGTAAAACAGACAATTAAAAGAGAGGTGACCTCTAAAGTTAAATCACAGACAGGTTTCCACTTTGGACTGTCTGCCTAGGAATTTGAAGGATGTGGGTGGAGAGGCTTTGCTGACCTTGTTTTAAAGAGAGATGAGTGTATGAGAGAAGCAAAAAGACAGACCAAGGTGAGAAGCAATGCCAAAATCCAGGAAAGGTCTGTACTGGACACAGCTGTGGGGTTTTTTGTCCAAAGAGAATAAATAGAATAGCATCTATGATAGCTATCATCACTATGTTCTTTTACTGTCTGAAATAACCTAACTGAATTTTGTCTGTCAGGGATTCAGTATCTTATATAAAAAGGGTGTCATTATCTTAGGTAATTATGAGGCTTCAGTCATTCAGGGTGTTGAACAAGTCACAAACCACCTTCATAGTGACATCTCTGTGAGAGAGGGAAATGTCACTGACCGTGTTTTACAGGGAGGTCACTAAGATGGAAGGATGGGACAGCTGACATTTAGAACAGAAGGTGGGTGACTAGACTTAAAACCGGGACAGAGGAGAAGTTGCACTTAAAGCAAACACCAGGACAGAGGAGAAGTTGCTGTGTCCAGTCACAGATGTGGAAGGAGACCTTTTGATCCAGGTCTTGTGAGCAGGCACAGAGTGCAGACCTCATCTCCTCACATGCTGATGCAAATGGATATTTCTGGAATTGTGATTTGAGGGGGAAAAAAGAGGAAAACCATGTTCCTTGGACTAACTGTGAATGGAAAAATTATCCATGTAATTTATAAAAGTCCAAGAAGTTTTCTTTGATCAGGACATGGCTTTAAATCCCAGCAGTGCTGCAACTGCCCAGCTGGTCCTTGCTGGCTTCACTGGTGGCACTGGCTGGCACTGTGACCTGTCCCAGCTCCACGTTGTCCCACACAGCTCCAGAGGGAAGGACACATTCCCAGCTGCTGCTCTGTGAGCCCTACCTCTGCATGCTTCCAGCTGTCCTGTCAGGACTTTGCGGATCTCTGAAATCCAGGTGTTTTTCAGCTCAACAGAAGATGCCTGAGAACAGAAGAGGACAAGGCAAAGCAGATCCAGTTAAAACATGCTGCCAGTCACTGAGCTGCCCTGACCTGCACTGGCTCCCAGTTTTGCCAAGGATTGGGACACTGTGGCCATCTTCAAGCAAAGCAGAGGATGCTCCTCCAGATGGAAAAGTTACCATGACTCTAAGATCCTGTCCTTGCTTTTCTGTCCAGAATTCCAAGAAATTTCCCATTACTTTACTTCTTCTTTTAGCCAAAATCATGACCACTTTCACAATAAATTGGCTGTTTCAGTGCCTACACAACAATGAAGCTTTCAATGGCTATTGTTTCTGGAGTGCACAGGACAGTGAACATTCTTAAAATCGACTCAATTGAAAGGAAGTAGAGCCCTTGGAAACAAAAAAGATTGTCATTACCTGAATGATATAGACTTCTTCTCTGCCATTATACCAGATCTCAAACTTCTTGTTATCCCCTTTTACATTTTCTGTAATGCCCACAGTGCTCATCTGTTTCAAAATAGAAAAGAAGAAGCTGGAATCTGGAAAATAGCAATAGTCTTTAAACTTGGTTCTCTGAGAAGCAGTTTTAAAAGGCTGCATTCACTTCTGACATCTTAGGGAGCCATTAAAAGTAAAATTCAGAGCATGTTATTTCTCAGTATCTAATATGTCATTCGTCTCTTTGATTGTTAAAAGGAAAAAGGATGTTCAAAATTAACCCAAGCTAATGTCTGATCATGAATTTGTCCTCTTTTCTTTTATTGCTTGATCTGTGGATCAGTTTTCAACCCCATCCTGGCCTTTGTTCACCTTGACAAATTTTCAGTTTTAGGAAGACTGTTTTTTCACTTGCCATCATTGACCTGTTGAGGTGGAAGAGAAAGAGGAATGGAATAGGGCTTTGTGAGATTTAATGACCAATCTGCAAATCCAGACAACACAGAAAAACCTGAAGAAAACAATTCTAGATTTCTTAAATGAAAACTTCTTAATCACAGTTTTGAAGTTCAGCTGCTACTAACCAGCTTCTCATCTTCTTCCTGTATTTGTTCATGCCACTAGTTCTCATTCACCTCAACATTAATTTAAAGATTTAGACAGTGTTATGCCACCATTCCTTCTATCTCTACAGAAAGAAATTGAAATGTTGATATGAATTGGCCCAAGCCTTAAACCAGGTTCTGTTACAGTTCCTGTCTGGGTACCCTGTAATAAGTTTGGAACATTACACTTGATGATCACTGTTAACTGGCTAAAGTCACAAGTGTCACACCAATGTGCTTAGAGGGAAAATGTGGCCTACTTGTGGTTCCCACCTTAAAATGTCCTGACTCATATCTGGAAATTTTGCCCTTGCAAATAAAAGGGCACTTCTACTGCACTGATTCCTCTGTAGCTACTGCTGTCACAGAATATATCTGCTCAATGGTGTCAGTAGTAAAACTGCCCTTATAGAACTGCCCTTAGAGGATAGCCATGGGCAGAACAATAAGAGATGCAGGTCCATTCAGTCTGGCTTCTCTTTATGGGATGCTGGGCAGGGACATGCAAGGTACCCCTTTGTACCAAGTTGCAAAGAACAAGGCTCCCATCTGGAGTTGCAGGACATACAGCTTGCTCTGTCTGTAGCCCAAAACTAAACGGGAGCTCTCATTTATTCAGGAGTGCACAGCTCCAGATATGTGCACCTTCTTCAAATCTGCTCATGGAAACATCCTCATCTAGTGAGGACACCAGACTTACTTCCCTCCCCCACCATTACTGCATTTATTACCTTTAATGAGTTTTTAAAGCTGTATGAAGCTGTCTTCTCATGGCCATCAGTGTTCTCCTCCCGTTTCTTGCAGAAAAGCAGCATCTTTGTGTAGAGGAAGAGGTGTCTCTGCATTGGTTTGAATCTAGCCAAATCCTTCACCTTGTTGTGCCCCTTCTTGTGGTCAGTCCATACGTTGAAGGAACCCTGCATCAACAGCTTGCCAAGCTCACTGACATCCCCCTAGAAGGCAAGGGAAAGAGAGCATACACCACATTCAAACCAGGCTAGTCCCAGGCACAGTTCATTCCTCTGCTGGTGTTTAAGACTCCAGGCAGAGGCATCCCTTGTGTTGGAGAGTGCACATGTCCCCTTGCTAAACCTGTGTGGGTTCCTCCTGCAACCATTAACTCACTGGTTTCTGTGTCCATAATTCCCAGTTTGTCTCCCCATTCATAGCTAGCATCTAAGATCTGTCTCGGGCTCTCTTTGGATGTGACACACAGGTTGGCCCCTCTGGGGACCTCAGAGGAATTTCCTTCTGACAGAAACTGAGTTTCAAGGCTCCTGATAGCCAAGGCAGTAGGAAGGCCCAGTGCAGTCCCATACCCAAAGGCTTTGACTCTGGAAGATCTAGTTTCAGTTTCCACACTGGTACAAGCTTCCTCCATCCTTGGGCAAAACCTTGAAAGAGCTTAGATGCCTGAAGTCACAGATCAGTGCCTAGAGGTATGTAGGTATGTAATTCCCTCCCATTTCAAAATAGTCTTTACAAGCTTTGTCAATAGTTTCTTGGCTCACCATCTGCAAACTATGCAACACTGCACAGCCCTGGGCAAAGAGGGAGTGAATGCACCATAGAGCCATAAAAGTACCTGAGGGAGAGTGAAATCAGGCAGGAACCAAAGTTCTATAAGTTAAAGCTCTTGTCTGAAGACCACTGATGATTAAATACTTGACCTGATATAAATATTTAGCTCAGATGCCACCAGAACAGTTCTGTGTTTAGAGTGGAGCGATATAGATATAGGACATGGCAACATCTATATGGTAATGGAATTCAACAAATAATGATAATCATAATTATCTTAACAGCACATTTTCCTGGAGTGCTTTGTATAATAAGTTGAGGGAATAAGCCCAGTGCATTATTAAAGTACTCATTTTCAACATTTGCATGTTCTGTTGATTATAAGGTGAAGATGTTGGCTCCAAGTGGGAATGCTTTATTCCTTATACTAAGAATTGCAACCTGTTCTCCCTCTCACTCCCCCTCCTCTACCCTACATTAAACTGCAAAACCAGAGCTTTATTAGGTACTTTTACACCCTGTATCAGGGTATTATTAGACTCTCAAACCATTCAGAAAACCTCAGCAATTTAGGTAAGTCTGTCCTCTCTAATATGTAGTGCTGGACCTCTGTGCTTACAGGACTGTGGGTGTTTGCATTTATATGTGCATGTAGCTATAAACCACAAGCATGTGAAAAGCACACTGATATGCAAAGCTAAATTAAAACAAACAAAACCAAACCAAGCATATTTTCTGCATAATTCTGACAATGGAGAGAGGCTCCTGCCACTGCAGGCACTGTTAATATTGAGATCCAGAAGCTCAGTTCAACTCCTGTGAAAGATCTGTCTCTCCAACCTTGAATCTGGGACTGGGACAACCGTGAGTGAAGTGGGAGGCTGCTGCTGCAGAGAGAGAGACACAGGGATGGCAGTCTGCAGCAATCCCACAGGAGACTTTGCATGTCAGCCCACAAGCACTGGACTCTCTTCAGTGTAGGCAGCAAACACTGTTTCTGGTAATTTCTGTGGGTGGACAGCAATCTTTTATCCTAAAGGAAGTTTATTTGAAGTGGAGGATTTGAACAGTCTCTCAAATATAATCACTCCCTGTTAGAACAATACATTATATGCCATGTTTATGGAAGATGAGAGATCCAGATGATAACTTATAAGAATCTCTCATCATAACTCGTGGACAAACTACCCAGGCCAGATTGTGTACAAATGTTAGGATGATAGTAGGAAGCACATCTAAAACTTCTGCTCTCCATACTTTATTCTAGGTTTTGGGGGGTTTTTTTGGGTGGTTTTGCCTAAGAATAAAAAAAAATACACCAAACCAACCCCAGACTTAAATGTTAGCAATTTCTTACACAAGAGTTCAGCTCCTCAAATCTGTATGTGCCCAAGTCCAAGAAACAGAATATCCTCTGCAATTAGGAGCATTCATCAGCTGTCACAAAACCTGCTTTCCTACTGGCATCATATCTCCCTCTAAAAGGTTTTCCAGGCAAGTATTTCTATCGTGGCTGTGTGGGAATGACTCCACGAGGTGGGGTGTGGTTTATCAGCTATGGGAGGTGTTCATTTGGCACCACAGCTGAGCAGCTGGGACAGGTGGAACAGGGAGAAGAAATTACTGGGTGCATCCTCTTTCACACTTTCACCCCATTTAATAATCATGTAAAAAAAACATCTCAGGAATGCTGTCAGCATTGGGCTAAACAGTGGCCTTGTCCCACTGTGTCATGTTTTCCAGTTCAGCTAAGAAAGCAGAGGCAGAAATCTAGTCCTTGAAGCTGCTATCTGGCATTCATGAAAGGCTGGAAAATTCAAAAGTAAAATTTGAAAAGGTACAGGAATGTTCTGTTGAATTCCTGAGTACAAAACTACTCACACTCTAAAGCAAGGAATAAACAAAAGGATGACCTCAACATCTAGATGGACAGGAATCTGGATAGATCCCCTCTGCTCAGGATAATACTTTACCTTTCTTGGAGAAACTCTTCTTCCCATCCCTTTACAGAACTGTTTTCAAAACAAATTTTTGCTAAATTGCTGTAACTACATACATTTAAACTGAGAAACACAGGAGGAAAGCTACCTTTCTCTTTGGGAATGAGTGAGAAACAGTGGAAACTGGGGAGGTAAAAGGTGTGCTGCATCCATGAGCTTCCCATGCCCAGGCTGACTGGTTCAATTCTGCAATAATAATATGCAGGCTCTAAAGAGTTTTTCTAAAATGAATCTCTGAGGCCTTCAGATTTAGCCATGACCAGAATGGATAAAGTATATGCTACTTTATTTAAGTTGGTCAAGTTTGGGGGATCTAAGGTTATGTTTATGACCTGTGGTGTTTCTCTGATCCACAATCACCACATCTGTTCAGTGTTTGCCAGTACAGTGAGGTGGCCACTGCTTCACCTTCCACCCAGTACAGCTACTGCAGGAAGAACTCACATTCTCATCCCAAATGTAATGCACAGTCCACAGGAATATCTCCAGCTGTGGGCAGCAGTTAAATTTATTTATAAAATCATGCTGGCAGCAGGCATGGGTTCCTCAGCTACCAGATGCACTTGCACAAAAGAGAACTATAGAAATCAAAACTCTTGATGTCACTCCCATCCTGAAAAACAGAATAACTCTTCCCATCCAGACATTGTCTGTACAGACCCCAGCACCTTCTCAGGAAGTCAGATTCTGCACAAAATAGCTTTTCTGGGTTAAAGCCTGTTACTCTGATGTAACAATTCTTTGAACAATTCTCAGTATATTGTTTCTTTCTTGACATTTTCACCCTGCAGCTATTCAAAATGGGCAACCACATGCTTCTCAGGCCTCATTTTGCCAGGCCTGTTTCTCCTTTATGTGTCAATCACTTCCACTTCTCACTTAAGGGCTCATTTCATGTAGTCAGCACTAGCTCTTGAGAGTCATATGACTTCAGTGGAGCTTCTGCAGAGGTATATACTTGTGCCCTTTGATTTGTCCCATGGTTGCTGTTTCACAGTTCAGATAACAAGCTTGCCAGTTACTGGCATGGATTCCATTACCCACTTTAAATGGAAGCCAAATTTTCCTCCCTAAGTGCAAAAGATTTGAAAACACTTGAGTTGCACAGCGCTCACAGAGTTTCAACAAATTTCTTAAGTTAGTTCTGCCACCCTTTCACCTCTCACCTACAACTGAGTTTTGGGTGCAATTACTCAAAAGTCCTACATTTGCCTCACTATGTCCCCAAATTCACACCCCACCTCCACACCACAGGTGTGCTGAGATGTATTTTTGGTCATCACACCACACCTCTGAGTGGCATTCTTCAGGAATGAGGCACAGGCTCCTGTAAAGCACAGTAAAAGCCATGGGCACAGCATGACCAGGGATGACAAGAACTCATGGGATGGCTCAGGAGCAGCAGCAGCAATTACCTCATATCCTGTGATTGCTATCTGGTGCATGGAATCGTTTACTGATTTGATGATATCAAGCATGGTGGCCAAGGCTTCTTCCAGTTCAGCAGTACCTTCGGAATTCTTGCTGCACTTCAGCATTTCCTGATTAAAAAAAGATACAGGAGCTACTTGAGAACTTCTTATACCAGAAGACACCATAAGACAATCCTCCCTGGAATTTGTGCTGCATAGACAAAGTAGCAGAACTACAGGAAAACAAAAGTGGAAAAAAAAAAACCCAAAGAAAACCAAACACATCATTCACCAGGGTAGTCACTGAGGACACGCATTTTGATCATTTGAGCATTTTCAAGTTTTAAGGGTTCTTTTAAGATGAGACAGGACCATTCTGACAAGTTTACAATGAACTCCTTTCATATTATAGCATTACATCCAGGGTTTTTTTCCTTTACATCTGTTAGACAAGAAACTCAATATAATCATTTCAGGTGTTAGAGAATTCCTCATTTTCCTTTGCAATTAGTTCCATAAAGTACTTACTACCACTGTTAAAAATGTGAATTAATTTCTAGTCTGAATTTGACAGGTTTGACAGTCCATATTTTGAGTTTGGAAGTATTTTAGTCCAAAAGCTGAGGCACTTGTGTTCCTGTAAAATAGGGCTGGAAAAAGGTAATTCCTACAAACCCCAAACAGCAGCAGTCTCTCCTCAAGTGCTTGGGTAACCAGGGACTAGAAGGTAAAAGCAGGATGCATTCTTATAGTACCTGCTGCACATTTTCTAGGATGAGGATGGATCTCTCTACAGTGAGCACACTGTTTGTATCAGCATGAGCATATCAGCTAAACTGACTGAAACCAGAGGGTTGCAATAATTGTGATCCAAAATTCAAATCCAGTCTGCCCACCATTCAAGGCACACACCTTCTTAAGCATTTGTTTGTTACCAATTTTTCACTGGCTTTCATTTTTCCACATTTTTAAATGCCCCTGTAGCCAGGGAAGGAGTGCACCATCTTCACAGATCTCATAAACCCTGAAAACTAAATGCCAGTGCCAATGTGTTGTTGCTAAGTATGAAACTGGTCTGACCAGCTTCAAACCCCAATGGCTGAGACCTGTTCTGCTTGAGAATTTTACTCTTTGATCTAATCTTGGATTTATTTACAGTCATATTTCAAATTAAAAGTAAAATCTGGTTTACTCTTGCTTTCCTGAAGACCTTGACATTTTATCCCCTCTCACAAAACAGTTTCAAGAAATAGAGTTCAAATTTATTTCTGGACTACGTTGATGTAAATCTACTCCAGTCAGTGAAGTTGCATCCATGTCCATGTCCCTGTTCAATATTTGGATTCTATAGTTTTACATGAAGTCAATAAGCAGTTCACAGAAATGCTGCACAAGAATGGCCAACCAGGTCCTCCCATGGCTCATACTGGCACAGTCTGAGCAGTGCCATGGTAGTTATTAGCAAGTTAAACGGCAGCCTAAAATCTTCATTGCAAATTTCAGTGCTAAATTTCATGACGGTACACAACAGTATATTTAGCCCAGAGGCTTGAGAACAGCATGTAATTCACCTTCATGACCTTCCCATAGGAAAAGTCAGTAAATATTGTTTTTGAGAACCAAGGAAATGGAGACAGAAATTTAAGCCACCACCTTAAAAAGAAAAAAAAATATATCATTGTTTTGAGCGTATATATTGCCTATTGCCCAGTTCAGACCAGAATTTCAATCATGGAACACTCATGGTTCCAGCCAAATCAAGAGGGAAGTTCACATATTCACCCTCTGGAAAAGTTACAGACAATTTGTTCCTAGCTGTGTCTTTCAAAAAGAAGCAGCAAAAGGGAGTGGCTCCCTCTGAAAGGTTTGAGTCACAACCATGGGAAAGTATCAGTTCAGAGAGCTGAAAGAGTTTTGTTAAACAGGGACAGATGTTAGAGACAGGATTTAAGGCATCAGTTCCTGTTTTTTGAAATTGTAAGACTATATACTGATCCAATAAAGCCAAGCTCAATTTTGGTTTAAAGATAAATAAAACAATAATTAAGACAATAAAATACTTACTATGTAAAATACCTTACTTTACATAGAGCTATACATATAATAGTGTGCTATTACTTAGTATATAAGTACTGCTAATTAATAGCAGTTCCCATCTAAAATTCAAGTTCCTGTACAAGACTGTTCCCTACCATTTTACAACTGAAAAATGCAGAGTATTTGCTGAAGAACTGAGCAAGGATTTATTTCCAGGTAGTCCTGACTGATAGGCAATTCTGGAAGTAAAACAAGCTGTACTTTGGAATTCTTTGCACTGTCATGGAGAGCATACCTTTAGCAGCAGCTGGTACTTGGTGATTCTCTGAACTGGCTTTAAGAGATAAGCATCAAGTGAGAGCTTATGATCCAATTTACGCTGACATTCCTGTAGGAGACAACAAGGAAGAAAAATACCATTGTTTCTTGAAACACAGGCAAGACACTGAGGTCATTATCATTTGACAATCTGAAGATTATATGTCTGTGAATTAATTGAGAGAGAAATTTGTTCCATCTGCACAGGAATTTCCAGGTTACTTATGCCACAGTGAATATATATCTAAACGAGAGCTAATGCTTAGGTTCAACTTGGTGTTGAAATCTGGCATTCCCTGCTGATGAGATTGCAATCAGCTGGGGTTTGCAAAGAAGCCAGCACTTGTTTGGTGTGGGTATAGCCTGCAGAGCCAGGCTCCTGTCCAGGAAATCTACCTACTGCTCTACCTACCCAGGCTCCTGCAGAGAACACCTTGACACTGACTGGGCACCTGCCATCAGTATGAGAAGTATGAAGAAAAGTCTGGGTATTACTCTGGGGTTTCTAAAGAACAAAGGAGATGCAGAAGGGAAATGAGCTTTGAGGGTCTTGCACTGCTAGTCTGCAGTGAAACTCCACCTGAAAAAAGATGCTGTCTCCACACTGTCTCCAGAGAGCTTCAGACCTTGGTTTGTTCTGACAGTACTTTTCATATATTTGGAGGTCTTCCTTCTGCAAGAGAAAGAAGAGTTTAGATAAGGAAACGGAAAAGAATCCAGTGAGCATCCTTCTTGAATCACACTTTTTCTTACCTTCCATCCTAGGATATGAAGTAATTATTACATGGGAATAACTCTATATGTAAAAACACACTGAAACCACCAAACTTGCTTTTTACTTTTGATTAAATTAAATACACCTGAAAGTGAGATTTTTTTTCCCCTCAGTTTTCATTCTGGAAGACATAATTTAATTGCAAAACTGGTGTCTTTTTCAGGGAGGTGAATTGATGGTTTGAAAAAAAAGAAACATCACAAATGTAAATTTCATTAACAATTTTATTAACAATACTGTTAATTGTTAATGATGTGGCTAAGGTTTACCTGTTCAACACACTTTGAAAATAGTGTTGGCATTCTATAAATAGTACAAGGATGAATCAAAAAGGAGGAAGTTTGTCTTGTTGATGTCCCAGGCCAGGCAGGGGGATGCACTTAAACCCTGTCCTATCCAAATTAGAAGTGGGTGGATTCACTTTAGCTCTATTTAGCTTTGACTACACTCCAAGTGCTCTCACTGAGATCCATGGCAAAAATCTCACTGACCTGAGTGAAAACAGAGACAATGTGTACAAGAGCCCAGAGAGGGGTGTTTCGAGCTGCCTGGGCTGTGTGGGTGGATGCAGAGGTGGGTGTTCCCCTGCCAGGTCCTGGCTCACTGGGCACCCACGGGGCAGTGCCATGAGGATCCTGAGCAGGGCTGGCTGTGCCCGACCAGCCGGCAGCTTCCCACCCTCAGCTGCACCTACCCTGGTGGATGTGACATCAGCAAAGGAAACACCAAAAATGAATCTCAGCAATTCCTGGCTCTTGCCTCTGTGCTCTCAGCCCATCAGACAGCTGCTATATGCTCCTGCAGCAGGAAAAGCATTTCCTTTTGTCCAGTCACCAGAAGAAGTCAGTGTTGCTGCTCCTTTCCTCTACAGACCCATCCTAACATCACCCCGATGAATCAGCTGTGAAATAAGAGCTGGGACACGTAACAGCACACTGTGTTAAGGATTATGCAATACAAAAACCTCTGCTGTTGCAACTCAGTAGAGTTTTAATGGTGCTGTTTCAGAAAAGGTGCAGTGTTTTCTTCACGAATATAGAATTGTTTGTACGTGTTGCCCTGGAGGGAAGTTAGAGGGGGTAAACCCCACAAACTAAAAATAGCAACAAAGCATAATCAAGCATTACAATCTACTGCTGGCCCACAGAAATGTAACTGGACTGAGTAAGAAGAACAGAGACAGCAACAGACAAGACCACTATTAGGAATAAGAAAAAAGGACCAATTTAAACTTAAAGAAAAGGTACAATAACCAACACTTTACCAGGAATTTGCCATAGTGGAACCACACTATGCCAATGCAATCTACTGCTGCCTAAATCAGTGACACCCACTCAGGCAGATACTTAAGTCTTTAATTAGAGCTTTAAGTTTTGCAATAGTGTTTGGAATAGAAAATTCCTGATGGAATTATTAGGCTCAGAGTCTACAATGCCAAGAAATAATTGATTGTCTAATAATTCAAATCCCAGTCCTAAATATTCCATACATTTCACTTGCAAAGATTCTGACTTCTTGTAGGTACTTTTACACCATGCTCCTCTCTCCTGTAATGCTTTTCCTTTCCACACTGATTTGGACCCTGAGGGCTCTGTAGGTTCCAATGCACATGACATATATGCACTGTTCCAATTATCTTTTTGACTGCTGATTTATGAATAATTTTTGCATCAGACTAGAATTTAGCCCTTTGAATCCAACTCACAGGTTTCTGGTCAGCTGCTACTGTCCTTTCACAGGTAGATTCCTTTTCTAAATGCTTCTGTCTCCCTGAATGACCAAATACTCCAATTGCTGCCTCCTATTAAACGATTCCCCCTTTTAAGGCTAGCAATGTGAATAAGTAAAGAGTGGTAACCCACACTGAATCACTCTTGCCAGACACATCCCCTGGCATATTTTGGTAAGCAGTCTGACACACCTTCAGTTTCATGCTGGGCATTCTTGCCTTGCTTTGGTAAGCTTTCCTTCTTCACAGAGTGTTGCTGATAGAGCACCAGAAGACCCATTCTGCAAGGTATTCAGTGCACACCCCTCCTTTCTCTGAAAGCTGTAGAGTCCTTGACCACACAGAGCTTTAAGTAAGGTCAAGCATCTTGGTGATGGCAAAATAGCTGCCATGTGGGTAAAGTTGAGCTGACTCACTTGCAATTTAGTTCATGTGAAGGCCATGACCTAAAGGAGGTCAGGCAAAGTGGGAGGGAGAAAAAGAAAGGCATTTCTGGCTCATCTTTTACCAGATTCTGCTACCATGTTCCAGGAGAGAAGCCAGAGAGAGACTCCACAGACTGCTTCTCCCATCACCTGAGATGAAGGGCTCACATTCATGGTGACAGCTGATCAGGTGGCATTGCTGGAGGTGGGAGAGTGTGTGGGGACATGGCAGAGGAATGACTGGCAGGAGATGGACTGACTCTGGCACCAGAATGTCTCACTGCAGCTCTCAGGATACTTTCAAGCAGCTCTGTAGTCAGGGCTGAAAAGGCCCAGTGTGATCAGATAGGGTAAAACTCTTCAAAGTATGAATAAACAACCCCCTATTTCTAATCATAGGCCCACCCTGAGGTTGTGGCAGGATGGTCACACCCATACAATAAAGGAGGACCTGCAACAATGTGAATTTCCTCCCCGACCTCAGCATCACTTGGAACAGCAGCTGCTTCTGTTTCCCCCTGTCATAGCAAGCAGGGCCATAACTCACGGGGCAGCCAGAAGCCACTGCTCAGCAGGAAGGCATAAAAAGCTGCCAAATCATGGGGAACACAAACACACAACCAGACTTTTGTTTGTGCCTCCTAAAGGCAGTCCAACAGAAACAACACATTTCTGGACTTTATGTGGCTTCTTCTAAAAACAGAACATAAGGGCAAGTTCTCGAATCAAAGGTGCTACTGTGTGAGCAGAGACATCTCAAGAGAGAAGCTTGTGCTTTCTTAGTGTGAAATTTGAAATGGAGAGAAAGCAAATGCATGATTTAACCTCTTATTTGATAGATTTAGTGTGGTTTGACCAGGCCACAGAAACTGATGAGCAAAGGTGAGAGAGGGACTGGTTTTCTTTCACTTCATACCTGAACCCCAGCATTAGTGCTGTTTTCATATGGGTAGAATAGTGATGAGAATTGGGCACAAAAGCTGTTTTTACAGAGAGACATAAGCTGCAATATTTAAATATGGAATTTAAACCTTCTGCAGAATCATAGGAACAATTATATACCAAGAATTTTTATTTAGCTGCATTCTTTAGGGATACATGCAACACATGGACTATTTTACATTTCTTGGGTTTCAAAGGTCTGCATTCTTCAGAGACTGCTTATCCTCTTTTGCATAATGATTTCACCGCAATATTTTCCTGCCCAGAATCTGAACCTTAGGATAACAACATATGCCTTAGCAGTGTCACTTACTCAAGCTCCAAATGCTTTGTTGATACACAGAAAATATTATCCAGTGGACACATAATCACATTTACACTTGTATGATTCCCTCCAGCCTGACCTGTTTGCAGATGGGGAGCATACCCTTTGCAAGTACCACATGCTCACAATTCCCACTAAATCTTAGTAATGTGGCAGTGCTCAGCACCTCTGACTGCTTCAGCCAAATCTGTCTGCTCTTAATGTGTGCTCTGGAAAAGCAGCAAATGCTACCTGTAGTACACAGCAGAAGCAGGAGGTACCTTTGACTACAGTGGACAGATTTTCCCGTTCCTCATGCCACTTCCCTTTCCTGTGCAGAACACAGAGCCTTATTCACTCAGTTTTGTCAGACTCTGAAGCAGTAGCTAACCACCAAAACAGACTTTTTCTCATAAGCAGGGCTCCTGAAGGAGTGCTGTATAAACAAGCACCTTTGCTTGTGTTGCAGGGAAGAACTGACGGTCAGGCTGGCTGGGGGTGGAGGTGGAGAAGGGACATCACTGGGAGCCCTCAGAGAGAGCTGCAGCACCTGGGCACTGAGAGTCCCTTCACAGCAGAGGGGAGGATCCCACTTGCAGAATTAAGTGAAGAAGTAAAGGGAATCGACCTCACAGAGTCTGACACAGCTGGTGGGGTCCATGCAAGGACAGCAGCAGACTCTACTGGGCCAGTTCTAGGGGCCTGAATGGTGGAGAGAAGAAAGAGATAAGATAAAGCAGGAACAGGATGTATTGTCTGCTGCGACACCGATACCGTTCCCTGCTTATTTACCGCAGGGTGGTGTCTGGGTCACAGCAGACTCCTGCTATGGATGTGTCTGATAGAAAAAGCACGTTAAACTTTTGGATCACTGTTATTTGTTGGGTTTTTTCTTTTAAATATGACTTAAAATATTTGTAAAACACTGGTAACAGATCTCTTCCTGTCAGTGAACCAGGTAAAGGGACAGCTCTCAGAATACATGCTTGGTAACTGTGGCTTAATTTGGAAATATCTGCTTAGAGGAGTTTCCCTCATTCACAAAAGCAAACAGAGTGAAAAGATAAGAATAAATCTGTAACTACTGTAGGATAAGACCATAGATATTCATTCAAACCTGCAAAAGGATATACTTACTCTTTTCAAAAAGCATCGGGCAAGAAGCTCAGGGTTTTCAATGCAATTTTCTATCTCCTTGAGAAAAATCCTGAGAGGGAGAAAAAAAGAGCAAAGAGTAATGTAAAATCACACTCACACTGTGTGCTAGCCTCTGTGTAAACCCAACCTAAATTTCTGCAGGATGAAGGTTCAGTGGTGAAGGTAACAATTCTGACACACCAAGAAATATATATTTTATTTATATATATATATATATTTAGCTGATCCACTGAATCACCATTATTATGATATTTTCTCTGCTCACAAGCATCTGCTACATCTGATTCCTCTGGCTGTTGAAGTTTGTTTCCAATATGTAGCTCAAATACCTGCTTTCCATTTGGGAATGAGGATTTTTCAGAACAGCTAGAAAAGACAGGAACAGTCTGTCAGATGCAGCTGCTCAATCAGCAAGCAGTGAAAATATGGGATGTAGTCCAAAGGCTTCTGCAGTGACAGTCAATGAACTAAGCCTTTAGGGAAAGAAAGACTGGGCTTGCAAAGGGAGAGGAATATCTTTCTCCAAATGGAAGACACAATCTTTCAAAATACCATATAAACTGGAAAATAATTTTTCTACTATGTATTAACTACTCTGGCATAATATTAAGACTTGCAAAAGAGACTTTTAAAATTTATTTTGTTCAACTGTTTGTTACATCTTACGGGCAATTATTATTCAAAAGAATTCCTAAATTCCCACTTTGGTTACAGCCAGTTTTGCTTAAGCAAGGCTAGGAAAAGCAGGAAATTTACAGAAGATGCCCTAAGCTTAGTGTTTTGAAAGCTGATTGAAAAAAGGTTAATCTTGTTCCTAACTGGTATTCTCTAGTTATGGGCTCTGGATTTCCTTGTCCACAGTATGGACATGGCTTCTGGAAAGGTTTGTGATCTTAAATGAAGGATAAAAAGAAAAGTGCTATCAAATATATAACATCCTCTGATCTAACAACAGAAATACAGGACAAACAGCTGAACACTAAGAAAACTTCCTCACAGAGGTGTTTTGCCAGACAAAAATTATCAGGATTTAGTCACATGATGTCTACCAGTGTACCAAGAGAGGTGGTAAAATACTGACCACAAAGGACATTCAAGATGGATCCTGCCAAGGGAAATCACCAGTAAAAGCACAAAGGGTACAATCTTCACAAAAAAAAGATGAAGTAGATGATCTTGGAGGTGTTCTCTACACATGTGTTTTATAGGACACACAGAGGCAGAGTGGGGATGACTTTTCCTGACAGTGTGTGTGTGAGCACGACAAAGCACCCAACAGAAAAGGACTGGACATGGTGGTGGCACCTGAGATGCAGGACAACCACCAGTTCCCACGTACCTGTTGTGGAAATCGTAGATTTCCGGGAGGTTCCCAAAAAGAATTTCCTTCTTGTTCTGAAGTGCAGATGGAATCAGATGCACCAAATTGGGATTGTCCATTTCTGAAGCATATCCCTGCAGAGAAGAGTGGAAAACAAAACCAGCCTGTTCTTACCAGGGAAGAAGTACTGTGTTCATGGCACTGGAAAGCCCCAAAGTCCACATGCTTTTGTTCTCCATAGAGCAAACAGAGGCTTCTCCCATGCCTGCTGCTTTGTTGTTCCCATGAATTTCTGATACTTCTGATTTTCCCCAGAGATTTTACCCCGTAACTGTGCAAACACATTTTAACTACAAATGGACAGATTACAGGGCTAATAAAAAACAGATGAAATGATTTGTCTAGGATTCAAAAGCCAGTTTGGTCATGTAGGGACAGAGACTGCTAAGATTGACAGACATCTTTCTGCTACACTGCACTAGAGTTAGTTTGGATTTATTTATTGAACTGTGGTATTTGGATTGACTTTTTGTTTCTTGTAGAAACTGGATTGGGTTTCTTCAATAAAAACTTTGAGAGAAGAACATTCTGATTTTAAACTCAAGAGTAATATATCAACTGCCAGAGCTGCCAGCTCCCACAGATCAAATGCAATAAAGAAGCAGCCACGTCCTTCAAGCCCCACCCAAATTTAAGCATGATTGATCCCTACTCAGTTTCTGTCCTCCCACAGATTAGGGACCTCAGAATCCACACACACAGAGTATGCTGGTATCCTATCAGTTTCAAAAGCTCAAGAATTATATCTGCAGCGTGAGCTGCTCTTTTCTGTGTTCAAGCACTACATGGGACAATAAAGAAGAGCAGGAGAGGGGTCTTCCTTTTCCTCAATTGTCTTCCAAACCTACATTCACAGGATTTAGTGTCTGGCCCCATGGGCATCAAGGGTGCTGCTTCTGAGACCTATTGGTAATATTTTGAAAAGACACACCATTAACTCTTTCTCTGTCCATAACTTTCAGAACCATGCAAATTGTCATTCTGTGGGCTCGGGCCAGAGAAGGTACCTTTTCCTTTAAGCCCTGAGGAAAGATGTTCAAAACATCCTTCCCATTCTCCATCTGCAAGGCTGAGCTATCCTGCCAACACAGCCTGTGTGTTATAAACAGGAGGTGGGAGTGCTCAGCCCACGAACGATGTGCACCTGTAGTGATGACTTAGAGGTTAAGCACCAAAAAGTTATTTCAGAAGAGTTTCTTACCTCTATTATACTCTGAAGCTCTTCTACATAAACCCGTTCTGTTTCTATCAGCTCATTGATTATGTGGCTAAAAGACAAGAAAGGTAGAGAGTTACAGTGTTAACCAAGCACACATGAAAAAAAAAGGATTCCTTGCATATTCCTGTTTATGCCTTTGACTACGCACAAGAACCTTGTGAAGGTCATCTCTCAGTTCTTCAATATTGTGTCTTGTTGATAAAAGACCTAAACACATCTTGAAATGTAATTTTTTTCAGCTCATATTTAACTTCATCCTGGTTTCTTCTGTCATTTTTATACCTGCATATTGGAAAAAAAAATTCCCAAGAAGGGAAAAAAAACGTTTCTCTCCTAAGGATAACTAACAATACTCAGTAAAATGAAACTATACTTCAGAGCCATGCTAATGTTTCTGTTTTATTTCTTTTATAAAATAAAAATCAGTGACTAGACTTCCATCCTTTAATACAATGCAAAAGCAGGCAACAGGATGATGTCAGAAGTCTGAAAACATGAAAGTAGATTAGAGTAAAATATTTTTACAATACTTTGGACTTTTCATTTCTAATATTAGTTTAATGCTCCTAGGAAACTTGACAACATATATCTTGAAGATGCCTGATTTATTTCACAGAAACATAAATGCAACCAATTCACTTTTGGACAAATAACTAATTAGATTTTAAAATAAAAATTGTATTAGATCTCTCATCTTTTTCTTTTTATGCATCAACTGTCCCATATTATCAAGAAAGTGTTGCCTTTAATACTGTTATGAACAAAGTTTTCAGGGTAGCTCCTCCAGAGATTTGAGCAGTAGAACAGGACAAGTGCCTGGTGTTCTTTTCCTGGTCTGTGCTTCTCCAGAGTCTTCGAGCACAGCTACTTCAAGCAAAAACACATCCCCAGAAGGACACTGGGGAATAATGTCTGGAGGAGCTGGAGTAGGGCCAGCCATGAGCAGCACACAACCTGAGGCCAGTAAAGAGCAGGCAACTCTTGGCATCAATATCAGCACATGCACTCGTCCAGGATCTCCCTGCACACACTGCCTGTGTCTGGTTACCTGGTTTTGTGTGTCACACAACAGCCAGACCCCGGTAGCCCTTCAGATCATGAGTCACATCTGTACTGTTGCATCCACTATAAAGGGATTTTCTCCTTCTACACAACTTTTTAGGATGTCTTTTTTGAGATTAAAAGAACAATCACACTTCTGATGAGGCCTCGTTTGAATGGTCTGGCCAAGCATTTGAAAATAAAGTAGTCACATTTCAGCTTGCAGCTTGAAATGCAAAAGCACTGACTAAAACATTATTAGTCTGCTCTAACAGATTCACTGGTTTCCTTTGGATTTCCCCAGTCTTTTTTCAATGAAATGTGGTTTTGTGGGCCAGCTGGGGACCATTTATTCAGGTTTCATAGGCAATTACTCCTTTATGGACCACTGTTTGAGAAACATAAATACTGAGAAAATTGGACCTTACCTCCAACTGATGTTACAAATTTTTTTTGTAAAATAGCTGGGATTTCATAGGTGTGTTGACATAATGCCTTAAACTCCCATGTCTAGCACAAGGTAGGGCAATGGGTGAGGACTGTACCAGTGACCCTGGCCACACTCAGGTCCCATTAGCCACTCTTGCACTGGCTGTGGGCTCCTGGTGATTCTCTCTGCTCCCCCTCAGGTGTCCCCATTTTGAGAGACCCCCAAATGTTCCACTGCTGGTTGTGTCAGAACTGGAGCTGCTCCATGACTGTTGTGAGCAGTGAGGGGAACTCAGCGCATATGTGCTGCCAGTATCACATTTAATGAAAATATGAGGCAGCAAATGACAGAATTATTGTCACAATCAGTTCTTCCCACCTTCTATTCCCCTTTGACATGCATGACTAGGTTAGAAGTCATTTCTAGTGTAACTGGGATGTGTGAGGTAGAGGGGCAGGAGAGAACTTCCACACTGTATTGTTCATTCATTTCAGAGACATTTAACAAGAATTTGAGGTTTGCATGCCAGCAGTCCAAACACAACAAAACTCTGAGTTGGATGAAGTTTATGGGCAGTTCTCACAAGGATAGCTCCTCATCAGGATCATTCCCAAGCCAACAGGCCAGCTCAGCAGGGATGGTAACAGATCAGGCATCTGACCTAAAGGTCAGAACCTGAGGAATCCCTAAGGTCCTATCAGCAGGCACCCTTGTTGCTGGTAAAACTACACTCCACTTGAGTATACTTGCTCCTTCCCCAGTGAAACAAGGAGATTCACCAAACCAGAAGAGTTAGCCAAAGGTAGAATATTCTGGTCCCAGTAATACCTGACTCAGTAGCTTTCCTGACATGGAAGTAGTGATGTGAAACACTGCTCAGGAGGTCAAGGCCAGTTTCCCTCTGTGGAGGGGGTTAAATGTGTCCTAGCAGAGGGAGCTCAGCCACCACCAACCTGGCAAAGCACCCTGTATGGCAGGGCCTCTGCTGCCAGCAGCACTTGGCAGAGTTAGGGTGTGTTTGTGGCAGGGATGACACACAGACTCACTGATACGATGCTGTCAGATGTTCCTCCAGCAAAGGAAACTTCTTGGTATGGAACATAATTAAAATGCATGACCTAGCTCACATTCCATGGAATGATGGATCTAGGTTTCTAATGAAACACTGTGGCCTTGGCTACACTAAGACCACATTTCCCACAGGTGGGATTCTACAGAGGTGTCATTTGCACAGGATTTTTTCGCTTCAGCAGCCATGACATCCTGTGGCCCTGCAGCACTACCAAGGTCTCACACACTGAGCCACTTTCCACCACTCCCAGTTGCAGTGCCAGCAAAATAAGGATGATAAGAAAGGAGAAATCAGTAAGAAAACTGTTTCTACTTTGTCAGCAGTGCCATCTCTAACATCTGACAAGTTAGTCATGCCATGCTGCAGGGAAGAAAAAAAAAAATTTCACAGAGGAAGCTCTTCAGCAAGGGTGAGAATGTGAGAGCTGCAATGGACAACAAAGTATTGGGAAAAGACAACCTTGTTTTTAGCCAAGGTTGTCAGTGAAACCTTGAAACTGAGGTAAACTCTGGTATTAATTAGCACCCTTGACTTTTAGAGATGCATTTCTCTATCAGCCCCTGCCTGTGCTGGTATTTAGATCAAAGGTAGCTATTTATATTACTTTGGACTGTGCAAATAGCAATTAGCAATTAGCAATTGTTTTGTCAGTAGGTATTTATCTGAGCTGGCTTCTTCTGGTAACTGAGAGCACAGTTCTAGGAAGGTCCTCACCACAGTGACCATAAAGCAGACACATACCAGACCATTTCATCTCAGTAACTCTACTTCCTTCCTTCTTCCTTAATAACAGAGGGAAAAAGAAACATAACTGAATAGTTGGTCAAGCTCCCCAGGGGTGTCAGGTCATTCTGCAAGTCTGTATCACAATAATTTTGGTAGGACCAGTGTCAAATGGTTTCTCTGCTCTGATATGTGCTGCCTTAAAAATCCCTATCAAATATAATGAAACACTAAGCAGGAATATTATCTAGAGATTATCACAACCTATTAATATCTCCTCTGGCTAAATCTCAATGGCTTTGTCCTCATACAGTTACTATTTGTGCATCCTGCTCAGATGGCAACAAAAGCTAATTCAGGATTTTTGTTTCCATAGCTGTGTTTCTCTAACAAACTCATTGGCTCACCTTCATTCACAGATCCTGTTTCTATGCCAGGATTTGCTATCACAGGTGCCTGTCCTGGTAAGGGGTCTTTTCCCAGAAGAGGACTTGAAGAGCTTTTCTGAAAAGAACCCCCAGCATAAATCATAACTGGTGCTCCATAATTGTTGTGCTGCAAAAAGCCTGACTGCATGACAGGTGTGGAACAGCAGAAATGGCACTCGTGCATGGGTTCTCCATACCTGTCTTGCAAAAACACATGGTGCCCAGTAGATGAAACAGGAGTATTTTCAACAGCCAGAACAGCAGAAAATGGGTATGTGAGAGCAAAATATTTAATTTAATAAATTAATAAAAAGCCACCCCCATCACTTTTATAAATATATCTAATATAGATAGAGAGATACGTAATTGAAAATACTGGCTCTTTTAAGACCCGAGGCTTCAAACACAATAGGAGAGACTGAAAGAACCTATGTGCAGTGTAATGGAAACATAAACACAGAATAAATATCAACATTGGATAGACACAGACTTAAGGGAAGTCAGAGTGAATAATTGTTGGCTTGCAAAAATGAGCACAGTGGTACAAGCCACCCTGGTCCAGCACTCTGGCCAGTTCTAAGTGTTGTGAAATTTCTATTTCTGAATGTAAATAAAATTTAACAAAACTATATTTTTCTGCAATGGTATCTTCTTTGTAGGTAGTAAATTATGAAAATATTGCTGTTTCTGTAGAAAGAGAATCAGCAATAAATATCACATCCAGTTTTGAATTAGAAATCACTACAAGAAATTCGAAGAGTGGTGTAATCATAAAATCTCAAAATTACCTTGGTGCTATGGAATGAGAAGAAATGATAGCATGTCAGTAGCTGAGCAGAAGAAATTTCCATTCCATCTACATAACTGCATTTAAGAGGATTTTTTTGTTTGTTTGTTTCTCACAGTGCTAAAAAGGCCTTTTTCTTCTGAAAAGTAGTCTCAATTGAGGTTGTGCAACAGCTCAAATGAAATTTGATTAATGAGTCAGTTGCTGTACTTTACCTCCTAAAGTGGAATAAAAGATCATTCTGGATGTAAGAACATTTGTTTCAACAGAACTCATTGTTGGTTGATACAGTATTTCTTAGTTGATACAGAAAACAGTTCTGATTTCTTTGCCATGTACTCTTTTTTTTTTTTCCTTTTTTTCCAGTGAGAGCAATGCCTCGAAAGATGGATTGTTCTTGAAGTACATTTCATGGCTGCAAACAAAAGCCAGCTAACTAACTTTGAGAAGCATAAGGGACTTAGGTAGCACACTCCACCTCATCTCAAAATTAGTGCCCTTCACTGAAGTTATTTTAATTGCCTGCTGCAATGTCAAATGGATTTGCTCCAGCTATTATGGAAGCTCTTCTGAGCAGAAGGACTTCATCTTTGTTAGAAATATATTTCACCACCAAAGTCACCATTTATAATATTTTGCTTCTTCTGAAACGATCTGAACTCTTCACATAAAAGGAATTGTCCCACATTCATTGTTCCCAAAACAAATTACCTTGGGGAAATATTTTTATATATCTTAATTAGTTGACCTACATTATAGGACCCAGAGCATAGTTGTTAATGGAGAGGTAAATTAATTAAATCACCTACAGAAAGGAATAACATGAATAGAGGACTAAAAGTCACACAGGAGTTGTTTCTCATCTCCACTGTGCATCCACAATGAAAAGATGCATCTCTGAAGGGAAATATGAGCTAGCTTTAGTCAGTGTGGATGCTGCAGACTGTCCTTTCTGGGGGCCAAAATAACAGGCCAGGCAGCTGTGTACATATTGGTCAACCACCCCTATTTGTGGACTACCCATCAGGCCCCCCTCGTGATTTTGGTCTTAATCTTGCAGCTGCACTGTTTGGTGATAAAGATATATTTAGCTTTTTGATATCTCAGCACTGAGCAATCAATTAGCTAAAAGCAGGTAAATAATTTATATATGAAAACAATGTAACTGCTAAAAGTTATTAGTCTTGGGTCACATTCTAGCAGATTGTAGTAGGCTGGTAGTAGATTGATATCCACAGAAACTACTGCACATGCATGCTTGTGAAATATGTGATGTAACTGAGACACTGCAAGTTAACAGGCTGCTCCCACACTGTGCAGATGTAATTTCTTAGCACTCCTTGTTTGCTTGAGATAATGACTATTTACATGCAGGCCACAGAATTAACTTAATTACTCAAATTTCAAGATTCTTCTTTAGAAATATTACCCAGTCAAAAGAAAATGTGGTGATTTCCTAGGGCCAGGCAGATCTAGTCCAGCAACAAATCATATTGCATAAAGGTTTTAAAGTGAGGACAGAGGAGGAAGCCTCACATAATTCTTTATTACACTTGCTTAAGGATGGATTTGATCTGCTGAACTGAAGCCAGTGTGGGTACTCAAGTTTGCCAGCCAACAAAGGAAGCTCACTGCTTTTTAAAATGTAAAAATACATATATATGCATATATGTATAAAAGTTAAGGTAATTAATATACTAACACTGAGATTTACCCTCATATTTGTTTCTAGCTGGTAATGATTAGAACATACATTATGAATATATACCAGTCATATATATATCAGTGAGACATATATATGTATATCAGTCGCAGCTGATATTCAAAAAATAAGACCTCTGAAATTAAGCACTTCAGATTTTGCATGTCCTACCCATGTGGGAAATTCACAGGGGTTTTGTGTCCTGGCAGTAATTTCTTCCTGCCTTTTTCTTAAAAGTTGAAAATAGAGCAGGTAAAGAAATCTCAAGATATGTAATAGTTTCTGACTTCTGCAAAAAAATATTTACCAGCCTTTTTCTATCCCCAACCTGACTTTTAAGACAGCAGCTACTTTCAGATTACATACTGCATGCTTTTTCCGTTCCTTTGTAGACACAATATAACAATATCCAAATACCAGTTGACCTCATTGAGCAAGAAATCTGATAAGGGCTGACAATGCTGTGGATTTTCCCACACAGGGTGGTAAAGGACTTTTTTAATAACAGTAAAAGTTACAGTGGTAAAACCCCAAAACTTTCAGACAGACAAGACCAACAATATAAAACCCAGAAGTAGGTTAAAGGAAACTTAACAGAAACCATTTATACTGAGAATTCATGCTGACTACTGGAGCTCAGGCTCTGCGTAAACCTAAACCTAAACCATGCCCGCAGCCTCTCTCCAAAATTCTCTGTAATCTCTGGTGGGTATCCTTGCTGGAGGGTCTCTAGGTGGGACAGAGAAGGATTTAGGCACATGTGACTCTGCTCCATACAGATTCCCACACCACCCTAATCTCTTACTCCAGAGCACCTCTCATAGTGCTGGGACTTACAAGTCTCATGCCTGTGGTACTCATTCGTCCCCTTCCTGTCCCTGCAAGGACATTTTGTGCCACACAGAGCCATTTTCAATTGGGATGCAAAAGCTGAACACAGAACTATTGTTCACTTCATGCAAATGGCTACACAAATTCTATCCTGAAGGGCCAACTTCTTCAGGGGAGAAGAGCTTCAGTGGTTTTGATTCTCATGGCAGATCTGCCTTTGATAGCTTAGTTCTGCAAGATTTTGTAAGGCCATTTGGGTAGAATGAAGAATTAGTTTCATTAGTAAAATTAATAATCACTGATTTTACAGACAGATCTGAGTTTATGTTGGAGAGGGCTGACCAGGGAAGTTCATGTTGCACTTGGAAGGGAGAGGATAGATTTGGTGATGATGCCTCATCCTTTGAGGGTCTGTATTTCAAGCACTGGAAAAGGCTGCCCAGGGGAGTGGTGGTGTCACCATCCTTAGAGGTATTTAAAAGTCATGTAGATGTGGCACCTGGGGACATGGTTTAGTGGTGGTCCTAGCAGTGCCGGGGTAACATTTGGACTTGATGATCTTAAAGGTCCTTTCCAACTGAAATGATTCCATGGTTCTTTGATTCCAGTCTGAGCTATGATCCTAAGGAAACTCCATCCAGCAAAATCTGCTTCTTCCTGTAATAGGACACAGCATTATGCCAGATTTATAATCTATGGTCCTCCAGCCCAAACTCTGGTAGATCTCGGGCATTGCTTTTAAAAATCCTCAAGAATCAGTATTTTTTGGAACCTGGGAGAAATAAACCCAGGTGTTAGTTATGTGACAACAGCAATGGAACAGGGAGAGAAAATTCTGACAAGCTCAAATGGAGTTTACAAGAGTAACCAGAATGCATATTATGCTTTAGTTAATCTCTTCTTGGCACATTTACATCAGTCAGTAAGTTGTGAACTGCCATGGCTGAGGACAAATATACCATTTTTGTGTGTCACACTTCCCTCAGCCACAGCAATCTGGGGCAGAAGGGCAGACAAGGATCCTGCCATCTGCAGCTACCACACTCCACCCAGCAGGGACTGGGAATCGCAGCTCTCAGCAGCATCCACATCCAGTTACTAAGCTATACTTTGGGCAACCCTGCTTGCCACACCCCGAAACACTGCTTGCAGAATTTAATGACAAACTTAGAGAAAGAGGGAGAGACGCTCTTGGTAGATATTCCAAATTTAGAAAGAAACTTTAAAGAACTGTCAGATAGACTCCAGCTGGAGAATGTGTTCAGAGGGCTGCTTTACTCAGTAGGAAACTCAGAGGGAAACTCTCACAATTGCAGATTGCACAAAACTGGAAGGATATTAACCCCAGCATTTGGGTTTCTTACTTTTTCCCCTAAGCATCTGGTAAGGGCGATTGTCCAAGATAATACAATGGGACAGAGAGCTTTCTGGGCTCATCCAGGACTGCCATTCCTCTCCTTTTCTCCCCAGAAGGATAGGGAGCTTGTTTTATCAGCCTCAGTGGCTGTTGCAGGTCTTACACAAGCCTTGCCTCCATGGGAAATGCCCTGTTTGCCACTCCAGTGTTTGTAGTCAGAGCTGGGGCTGGGCTCACTGGAAGAGATAAGAGCACTGCACCAGCACAGCTGTTACAGACCTGGAGCTCTGGGTGTCCCCTGCCCACACGGGAAGTCTGGCCTGACAGACTACTGGGGGAGCCAGCACAGACAAATAGAACTTAGGCACTTTTACCCAGAAGAGCACACTCAGAGTCACATTGTTCAGCTCTAATGCAGGTCAGAGGCTGTAAAGGCAAGACTGTCCATGCCAGTTTGTTCAACATGGCTATTAACCAGGGAACAGAGTTTGAAGACAGGTTTGTAATAACTAGAAATGCAAATAAAGCATCAGTGTCTTCCAACTAGAGGCTACAGAGGAAGATCAGCAACAGTGTCTTGAGTAATCTGCATATGCACAGGAACTTTGCAGAGTCCACAGAGGAGCTGCTGGACAGACAAGTCATGCTATGTAAAACAGAATTCCTTTCTAGACTCATACAAGAAAAGAATGTTCCTGCTGGATGAAAAAATCCATATGAATTTTCAGAAGTAAATACAGAATCCTAAACATGATTATGTCACAAATCTTCCAAACCTAGTTATTTTATTCCCAGTTAATGAGCAGGTTTTTAAATGCAGGAAGTAAAGTCAGCAGTGATTTACTGCACAGTGCAATTGATAAATCACTGCTCCATTGAATCACTCACTCCATGGGACTGAGTGATCTCCCATCTGCTCTGTCCTGTCTGCTGCTGTCCTGCGAACTGTGCAATTATTTAGATCAGCTCAGTGTGGGTGAAGTCACTGACATCTGATTAAGCAACATGACGTGCTCTTTGTGCTGCTGTAAATAACAATGTGAAGGGCTCAGCACTCCTTCATGAGCTAATTGACACACAGGAGCTGCATGTTTTGAACTTTGGAGTTTGAAAGCAGATTCCATTGAAACTGGTGTGAGTGTGCAAAGGGAAGGCTTTGGCAGCTGTCTGGAGAATTTCACACTCTGAGAGGTGTGATTGCTCCTGGTTTGTTTCAATGGTTTCCCAGCCTGGAGACTGTCACTGTACTGCCCTTTACAGAGAAAGCTGCACCACCTGAACTGAGATGGTAGAAAATCCCACCAGTGCCTCTCCTTCTCCTCCCCATCCATCGGCTTGGCACTGATAACAGGGCCAATCTCCTCCTTTCCTTGGCTTGTGCCTGTGTTACCTGGGATTTTGAGGTGTCCTTCATGCAAATACATAAAGGCCAAGGACTGCCAACCTGCTGTGTCAGAGCAGTCAGGTTTTTATGGAGAGGTGAACAAGCTACAGTTAGGGGAGAAACAAACATAAAAAACTTCAAGCCCACTTGTGCTTCTCCAGAGAAGATGCATCCAATCCTAAGCCAACACAGAGCTGCCTTTCTTTGCATGTGCTCTGCAAACCCAGAGTTGGACCAGGGGGTGGGAGAGAGCAAACCTTTAGTCCTGTCCTGGGTGGGCAGAGGAAGAGGAAGGAGCTTTTCAGTGCTTTTCAAGTGGAGTACACACATTTTTGTGACATGGGACAAGTGAGAAGGCACCTCTGATCCTAATCACCCCATGTGCCTAAACCAAACCAACCATCCAGGATGTGCATGTGGCCAGCTGCATTCCAGGAACCTGCCCAGAGCCAACAGGCAGCAGAACAACTGCACAGAAAACAAGTTGAGGAATTCCTGGAATTTCTGAAGAGCATTAAAATAACCTTAGTATCCAATAGCAAGCAGGTACAAGAGATAATAGCAGAAGTGACTGCTTAATTCTCTTTGATATTCGATTAAGTGCAAATTTTGTAAGAAAACATATTGAGAGTGCTTTTTTCAGCTTTTCTCTACCTCCCAGACTCTTTGGGAGCAAGGACACAAGGGCTTCAGGAAGCCTCCAGAACACTCAGTTAACTACTGTATTGTAACAATAATATTTCATTTTTCTCCTGTTCATAATAATTTTCCCAGTTCCCAAAAATATTCAGAACTGTAGTAGGAATACATCTCCCCTTGCTATTCTACACAGATTTCTATCAGCAGCCAGATCTCCCTAAACGGCAGCACACACTTCACTTCAAAGATCATCCCAACCCTTTAGGCTGTAATTAGACTTGTAAGTGCTGGAGCCAATCTGCCCAACAGGGAAACTTCTCTGAAAACAAAGATTTTGTAAAAGTTGAAAGAGATAATGGCAAACAAGAAATGGCTTGTGGCTTCTTGAAATTTCTCCTGCTGACTGAACTTTCATTAAGTCTGGGGAAAGAAAACAGCTCTGTGTGCCTATCAATAAAGTTGAGAACACAGTTTGTCTTTTAAAATGAAGGCTCCAACTTCTTACCCTGTACCAGCTGGAAGTTTTCATGAGCCTGGAAATTAGACTGGAAAGATGTGCTGTTTGGGTTCTACTGTAACACTCACCAAAATCACCTTCTTTCAATTGTAATAGAAGTCATATGTTACATTATATTATGGAATTTGTTATACCTTCTATTTACACACTGTATGGAAACCTTTGCAATGGGTCTTACTGATGTCATATAAAGGGGAAAATCATTGTCTAGTCTGGAAAAGAAAAGGCTTCAGGAAGACCTTTTTATGGCCTTTCAAAATATAAAGGGGGCTTATAAGAGAGAGACATTTACCAAAGCCTGTAGTGATAGCACAAGGGACAATGGTTTTAGTCTGGCTGAAGGCAGATTTAGATTAGACATCACGGAGAAATTCTTTACTGTGAGGGTGGTGAGGCACTGGAACAGGTTGCCCAGAGAAGTTGTGGATTACTCATCCCTGTAAGTGTTCAAGGCCAGGCTGGATGGGGCTCTAAGCAACCTGATCTAGTGAAAGGTTCCCTGGCCATGGTAAGGGAGTTGCACTACAAGATTTTTAGGTCCATTCCAACTCACACTATTCTGTGATTCTAATATTTATTTCTGCCTCCTGTAGAGGCTCTGCATCTTTGGCCAGTAGCTAATAAAATCAGGAAACTTAGTTCTCTCCTGCCATACACCACTCTGATGATTACAATAAGCACTTGGACACCAAAGCTTTTAGTAGCACTCCCTGAGCTACTAATATTTTTGACACCAGTCCACACCTAAATTTAGCAATTCCCAGACCCAATGTCAGCACAACTTTGCTATTGCTGATTTAGAATAGGGCTCTGGCACAATATTCTCATTCTGAAAATAGCTTCTAATTCTTTACCCAGGGCAGAAGTGCTGTCCTGCTCTACCCACACAACCTGATGATTCAGTGATACACTTATTATCATGTTCAGAGCGATGCATAGACTGATTTATGAAGGTCCCCAGTCCTTGTTAGATCAACAACACTGACCTAGATATTTAGATACACTGAATCTAAAGGATTCTTAGATTAAAATAACATTCAAATCTACAGTTGGAACCTGTAATTTAAGGGTACAAACACCTTCAGGAACGCAGGTTGCACACTCCAGGATGTGAATTTTGCAAAGTGAGTGAATTTTGCAAAGTGACAGCTGGCTGTTGGTGTGCAGAAGTGATCCCAAATGCTCCACGGGTTTCTTCAGCATGCAAAGCAAACTCCGTGTGCATGTTCAGAGGACAAGCAGTGAGTCTGGACTGTGTACATGCTTGGGGACTATTTTGCATGTGTACAGACGTGCTCCATGCATACGTGATAGCTGAGGGCACCTCTTATTCTTAAACTTGACTCTCTTTCATTAAAGTCCCAAAAATGATACCTCAGACTCCAAATCCTAGAACTGGTCATTCATGAAGTTAATTCTATCTGAATATAAACTGTAGGAGAGCTTACTGTCTCATGAGAATTTAATTCAGAAAGCAGGGATTATGCTTATGTGACATGCCTCACCTGAGTACAAAACCACCAATGCCTTGCAATTTTCAGCTTATTAACCAGTAGTAACAAATGTGAATGAAGATGAAACATGAATACACTGTAACTCCTGCCACTGCACACTGATCACTTCAATATATGCACTGCTGTGCTTGTTAGTGATCTCTGTTAAGGCCACATTGACCATTCACTGAAAACACCAAAACCACAAGCAAGATTTGGGGGGTTATTTCATGAAAAGAGGAGAATTGTGCTCACACAGCCCTGGAACAGATGTCATACTTACGCGTTTCCAAAGTGAAGCTCTAACACTGCCTAGCACTCTCCCAGCCTTTGTTGCAAGGTGGACTAGAAAAATGCTGATTCAAAGCAAATCAACCTGAAAAAATATTCACATTTACAGGAAATTCAGTTTCCTATCTGATGGGGACTAGCAAGATCAGCTTTTTGGATGGAGCTTCTTGATCAGTTTATCCACTCAATAACCATAAAGAACAAACATGGATCTTTGCGTGCTCCCAGTCACTCCATCCAGTCCCCTTCCTTGCATTTGACAGTGAGTGCACACCAGCAGGCACACTGAGGTAAACTGGTGAGCAAGAGGAGCTGACCCAGCTCAGAACCAACCTCACAAAAAGAAAACAAATGGTCATACCAGCTGCTCAATTGCCAGCCCTGTAAAAAGGATACGAAGAGACTACATGAGGTTGGTGTGGGGAAAGAGAGCAAAAGGTGCAGCAGCAGCGCCAAGTGAGCTCAGAATGGTTGTGAAACCATTTTCAGAACAGGTCTATGAATCAAGATTTCCTGCCATAAAACCACACCACAGAACACCTGATCAAATCATTTCCCCACAATAGCATTTGAGCATAAATTGAATAATATCCCAGCAAAGCAGTCAATGCATGTAAGATACTGAGTAATGCAGCAGTTAGGACTCCATGGATTTGGCCAGTTTGCTACAGGAACAGGCTGCCTACAGCCATTTGTGCAAATGGACTAGAAGGGGGTTGTCTTTGAAATTTTGTCCAAAATGCCCATCTCTGTTATACTTACAGTCTGAGCACAGAGTCATGTGGTTGAGAAAGATTTTCACATTTCACAAGAAGTACCTCAAGGAAACTCAGAAAATGCTGGTTTGGCTTATCAAACAGAACTGTGCTTCTGGATTTTTAGATTGTCTTTCCATTGGTTGAATATCTCCTCTGATGAATCTTGGGCCCAGGCTATACTGGGCTGCACTGGACAACACAACAGGTGCTGTAGGATCGTGCTAGTCCATCCTGTTGGGATGGGTCTGCAGGATGAAGATTGCAGCACCTGGCACAACCCCTCCGAGAGCACCACGTAGCTTCCACAGGGCTCCTGGTAGACTCAAAGGCTCATAAGCATTAAATGACAGATCTCTCATCCCAACCGCCCTGTGAAAATACTTAATTGGTGAGTAGGCTTCTGTGTTACAATGTATTTTACGGAATTTCCCTCCTACCTTCCTCTTCCACTGGCAAGAATAGCTAAAGCACGTTGCTCATACTGAGAGGAGGAAGCAGTAAGAGCAGAGCAGCTTAACACAAATCTGCAGGAATTACAAATCATTCCACAAAACAGTAACATCTAGGTAAGTCTCCATGTTCTGTTGAATCTTATCAACTCATTATTTACTCTGAAACAGGGCCTGAAGTTCCCAGCTGGACATGAGGCCAATGAGTGGCTCACACAGGAATCAAACCCTCAGTTTAGGTTGAAATCAGCACTATGCTCTGACCAACTGAGTGAAATGGAAAGGCTGTGTGGGTGGCAGGAATTCACCTGCCTAAACCCCTACCCCTATAAACATGTCTGCACTGCCCCACATCCGCTCCCCAGGGTTGGTCCTGACACTGACAAACCACTTTGCTCTCTAAACACAGTGACCTGAGCGTGTGCATGCTGCAGCACCACAGCGTGGTGTGATTGCAGCCAGGAGAGGTTTCCTGGGCTAAACCACGTGTCAAGGGCCTTCCAGAAGAGCCAGACGGATAGTGCTGCCTCTTGCTTTGCTGCGTTAGAGACACAACCGGCTCTGCACTTCTGCCAGGGCTGAGTGGGCAAGATATGGCTGAGAAGGGATGTAATTTATAAACAAATAAGGGTGGTGCTCTGGAAAACCCTCCCTAACAACATTGCTGGGGGGGAAAAAAAGAAAGGCAGAGCTTAATTTCTAAATAAGATTTATCTCAACAGAGGACCTAACAGGGAAAAGGAAAAGGAAAAGGAAAAGGAAAAGGAAAAGGAAAAGGAAAAGGAAAAGGAAAAGGAAAAGGAAAAGGAAAAGGAAAAGGAAAAGNTTACTGAAAAATAAAATCCATTAAGTGATACAGATATAAATTTTCCTACTGTAATTTCGGCTCAGAATCAGTATGAAGAGTGATTACTTTATACTGACAGAGATGCTGCTTTTCAACTGGAGAAAATCCAGATCAGTCAAGATGGGACATTAGTGAGCACAAAGGAAAGGTTGTTGATCCTTTGAGGAGATGTCACTTTTCAGGAAAAAAGTGAACACAACTGTAAGAAAAACTCAGTTTCTTTGCAGTGCTGATTAGAAACAGTCAGTTTTGTTCAATAATTGAAATACCTCTTTGTTTTCTATGGACCCAGTTCTTCAAATCCTATAATTATTTCTGAGCGATGTTTCCACATAAACACACCTTAAATTTTAAAGTTATCTCCTGATTTTGAAAATGTGACTCAGTAAAGCTGTATTTTCTGGGAGCTGCATTATCCAGACACAAATAATGCAGAAATGACACCTAAAAGTAAGAAAGAATAACACATGATAAAAAAAACCCCACCACATTTGTGAACTAGAGAAGGAATCAGCAATTACCATTTTGGTAAGAAAAATGAATGATGCTTTATTTTTAAAGTTATTTCTATTGTTGTTTAAACACTGCTCAGATAACGTCAAATTTCCACAATGACCTACAAACTTTTCCTTCTAAAGTGAACTGAAGATTGTAAAGAATTATATTTTGTCTTACTGCAGAATCAAACAGACAAAGAGAGATCTGGGAAGGCCACTATAAAGTATTTAGTCATACTAGGACACACAACAGGAGAAAGGAGAGATCAAGTGAAAAACTCCTTAGGCCTTGAAGCTTCCCCAAGCAAAACCTGTATTGCAAAACAACACATCCTCCTGTAGGATCATCAGCTGCTCAGGTTTTACCCTTGCTCTACTTTTGCTGGGTGACCTTGACAACAATATTCCTATCTCTATTTTCTCTCTTGTGTGTGAAAAGAAAACAATTCCTTGCCTCACAAAGATGTTGTCAGTTTTATGGTTGTAAAGTGACAAACAGACCCTAATTGTCATGATATGCAATAGTTAAACTTCTATGAAGTCAGTGATGAGGTGAGGAATGATTCAGATCAGTCACAGTCATGTGAAAGAATGGGAGATACACAATGGGTTTGTGTTTGATATTTATAGTCAGTGAGAAATCTATGATTCTGTGATTCTGTGAAATCACACAAGGCACAGCATTGTAGTGGCTTTTCAACCGAATCTGAATGCCATTTTTAAACCCAGTTTTTCTCTTTACAGAGGTTTGGCAAAAGTGTATTCAAGGAAGGTGTGGTCATAGCACTTACTTTGGTTTGTTTTTTAAATACTTCTGTCTTAGTCCTACTGTCCACGGAGATTGCCTTACTGTTGATGTTCTTCAATGAATCAGGCATTCCCCTCAGGCTGGTGTAAGGCGGTCACTAAGGTTTATGGGGAAGGTAGAAGAGAAGAAGAAACCCGAAATCACGCTTTCTTACTCCTCTGAAGATTCCCGACAGGAAAGCGAGATAAACAAGTTTCACTGTGACCTACAAACTAACTACCAGCAATAAGATGTTATTTGGCACCTCGGAGACTTAGAGGAGCAATTAGCTAAACTTTTACGGCATCCCCTAAGAAATTTTTAAGATATAAGTACTTTTGAACATCTAGCACATCACTTTTAGCACTCTGAGTGTCGGCGCAAGACTCAAGTTTTCCCACGTAGCACACCGCAGTCTCACCCTCAGCACCTCCTCGGGAGCAGGGCAGGCAGCGCCGCGGGCGGGCAGGGTGTTTGCAAACAGCGGGACACCCGAACCGAGGAGGGAGCCCGGGCCGGGCGCGGGGAGCGCGGAGCAGGGGGCGGAGCCGGTGGCTCCCGGGCCGCCGGAGCCCATCTGCTGCCGGGGAGCGCGGTGGCCCGGCCCGTCCCTGCTGCCCGGGGAAGCAAGCGGAGGAGAAAGCAGCTCTCCGGCCAGTTCGGTAGGTGAGGTGCGGAAATCTCTGCTGGGTGTCGTCCCGTTGCCGCTCGCGCTTTCCGAACTAAGAGCAGCCGGGCTGTTCGTTCCTCTAATGGCTAAAGCGAGTCGCCGGGTAATTAAAATTAGCGAAAATATTCTGGTTTTCTATATGCTTTTTTTTTCCTCTTCTCTGCCTGGCTTCAGGGATTGTAAGAGCTGGTGTGTTCAGGGTAGGAGAGTGTCTCACTTCTTCGCGTTTCAGGAATTGCGGTTCCCTGCTTCGGACAAACGAGTTTTCCAACTGCTTTGTTTCCAAGGTTTCGGTGCAGACAGCATCCATTAACGCCGTACGCGCCTGCCCCTCTCCCGTCCTAAAGAAGGGTCTTGGGATTTCAAATTCAATTCTCTGATAAACGAGACCCGAACTTCAGTGTAGTTTTGATGTCTGTTCTGCGTAGCCTTTTAGCAGAAACCCCCCAACCTCTGATTGTTTGGCAGTCGATTATGTTTAACGGAAAAAATAAAAGGCGGGGGCGGGGGGCAGAAAATGATCAGGCTTTTTGTGGCACTTTCAGGGTCTTTCTCATGCCATGAGCCTTGGAGGGAAAACCCGCGGCCACTCGAGCATTGCGGTGAAAAAATCCATTCAAAGGCGCGCCGTTTCCTCCCGTCTCTTGTTCCAGCAGCCCCTCCCGGCTTCCTACTTCTCCAAACTATTTTTTTTTCTACAGGAAAAGTGGGGGATCTTTTTTTCTCCCTCCACTGTTCCCACACAAGAAACTCGCAGATCCGGCTGGGAGTTTCTCCGCGCAGCCCTGCGTTGCAACACGGGGACTCGCCCCCGAGAGCACCGGGGCTGCCGCCCGCCCCGGCCTCGGTAGTGCCTGATGTGCGCGGCCGGGAGCGGCGCTGCCCAGGAACGTGGGCACGGAGGCTGCCGCCGCCCCGAGCAGCTTTTGGGCATCCCGTAGGAAAAATCGGCAGGAGAAAACTCATTAGGCAAAAGAAGGAGAGTGAATACTTTCAAAATGGGCGTTTGCGCCAAGCAAAGCTAGAAAAAAGTATCTTTTTTTTTTTTGTCTGCTCTTGGCCAGGCTGCGGAGCTCCCAAGGGGGGAGACTGGCGGCGGGGGGTGTGCGGGGACGGGCCCGCCGGCTCCCGCCTTTGTTCCCCCACCGCATGGCTGGAAGCTGTTCCCTGCCTGCCGCCCCTCCCAGGCCGCTCCCGGGCTCCGCGGATGCCCCGGGGGATGGGGACAGGGGAAGGCGCGGAGCGGGGAGGATCACCACCGGTTTGCGCAAGTCTGGGGGGTCGCGGGGCTGCCGGGAGGCGGCAACAGCCATCGGGGGAAACCCCGTGGGGTCGGCGGGATGTCCTCCAGCCCGCGACTTTCCCGGTATGTTCGATTCTCCTGGGTTTCAAAGGTTTCGGGAGAGAGGGGATGCTCTTGTTGCGCGCCGGGAGGCGGGCGCGGGGCAGAGCCGCGGGTTCGGCAGCGCTGGGGGCGGCGGGGCCTCAGGAAGGGGAGAATCGCACTGTTTCATCCGCGCTGCGGGGAGCACAGAAAACACCTGAGCTGTTTTGGGAAAAGTAGCTTCGTTAACTGCTTCTGCGCAAGATCTGGGGAGTATCCCGAGATGGGAGACTGGCATTACGCCGGTGTAAGCAACTACACTGAGTGCAAGACAATGTTAAGAACGCCTGTAACTATCTTGGCTCGGCAAGGCAGTGGAGAACTCGGTACGTGCTGCGGCATCCTCATCTCGGGACTGCCCAGGATCATGCCTGAGGATCTCTCAGCAGCAGTGTTGAAACTACCAGTGCAGCTGTTGAAATCTGGTTTGTATGATGCTGTCTTGTTCTCACCTCTCCCCGGTTCTCGCATTTCTCCTAGCAGTTGGAAAAGGGAAAGGATGGGACTAGAGAAGGAATTGATTACTTTTTAAAATGGAAAAACAGCTGCAATCTAAGGGTTTTTTTCTTTTCTTGTTGAATAGGGCAGGAGACAGTAAGTCACTGTTGGTAACAACCATGGAATATTCTAGCACTATTCCAGAAGGCTGGACTGTCACACAGAGCTGGGTGTTGCTTGGACATTACGAAAGTTACTGGTTGTTTTGCACAGAACTAATTTCATAGAAGTCCACTATCTATTTTATACAGAAATGTAGTATCTCGGTTAAAATGTGGGCTTTTTTGCAGGTAAGGGTTTTGTGGTTTGTTAATTTGTTTTTCTGCTTAGAAATATAATAGTATCTGCTTGCTGGTTGTCTTCCACTGAATGAAACAAAACTGTATCACTTTCTGCTTTCTCTGAGATCCCAAATTACTGAGAAACAAACTGGTTGCTCCTGCTGCCCAAAGCAGTAGTTGGGACAGTCTCTCTGACATCTGGCCAAACTGGAGTAGTGAGTACTGATGCTAGGAATGGTAATTCACCTACAGATTAGGGAGAAGGATGTGGAAAACCCTGTAAGTCATTACTTATCATTGGAAATGCCAGTGGCTTATGTATTTGGAGTGAATCTGCACCCACGGTGTTACGGCATCCAGGCTGTACTGAGCATTGCTCTGCCATGGTCATCCCTCTCTACCTGAGCAATTGTCTACGTAATCCTTTAACCTGAAGATGTTGCTTACTGAAAGTACAGAAGTACTGAGGGGGTTTTGTTGTTGGGAAACCTCCCTGTGGCATTGCTGTTACTGCGGTGGGTCTGGCTGGGCCTAGGAATTGGCAGAAGGAGGTGGAGGGAACCAGAACGTGATGAATTAGCACTGCACTACCAGCTCTTCCTTCCACACAGCACTTGTAGAGTTTAGTCAGATACTTTCCTTAGCTCCCTAGGATGTGCAGGTCTCAAGTGAGGCCATCTAATTGTGCAGCAGACCTCAGTAATAACTAATCTTTAAATTCCTGTGGAAAGCAGCATGGCCCACCTCCATCAGGTTGGGCAGAAGTGAAAGCAGGATTTTTCGCTGATAAAGGAGACATATATTTGGATTCTTTGCAACATTTGGGAGATTGTGGTCCAGATCCCACAATGAGATCTGTGCATCCCTGAGTCTTCAAAAACTGAAATAATAGTCATGGATACTACAGAGGTTCCCTCCTTTCATAGGTTTTGCAGGTAGGACATTTGCCCCCAGCAGCAACGGGGAGAATGCTGTCAAAGGATTTCTGCACTTAACTTGACACTTGACTTAAACTTTATAGTCAATGAGGAAACCACCACAATGGAAGTAGGATGATGACATGCCTTGATTTTGGAATTGCAACTTTTTAGAATGAAGCTGTACCTATCCAGAAGTTTACTGGTTGCTTGGTTGGCTACATAGTCTGACCTTGAACTCAGAATTGCTGCTTGGAGATGCTGTGGCTGCTACATGCCCAAATAACTCAGAGAATCTAACAGATCCCAAGGCTGCTTAAATCACCTGCAAACAGATGACCTCAGAAGAAGAGAATGTTGTTGTAAGCAAAAGCAACTGAGCTGCCATGACTGTTGAAGAGGGACATACATGTACACACTGCAAAGACCACAGGCTCTAAGTATTCCTGCCTTGGCTTTCTGCAAGGCAGTTTCATGAGGTCAAGGTTGACTGTCTGGTACTAACTCCAGATTTCAGAATGTAGTTTAAAACTTGAATAACAAATGGTCACCCAGAACTCCCAGGAATGCTGCCATGCTCTGAAGGTACACTGCCACCTTTCAGGTGAGGCAAGAACTTGGGAATAAAGAACTTCTTTTGTCAACACAGAGCATATAGTTGGAGGTGCTTTGGGACATGGCTGCAAAAAAGGGGATTTAACTGATCCTTTGCATTCAGAGCTAAGGAAAGTTTCTTCAAATTGAACATGCTCTTGGCCTGCTAAGACTGCTCACATTTCTTCTCCTATTGTATTCTGCATCATTCCTTTCTTCCAGTCTCACTTCCACTAAGACTTGAGGAGGCTTGTCAGACAAAACTGGCCTTTTGTCTTAGGGCAGAAAACTTAGTTTTTCTTGTTCTTTAAAGTTCTATTCATCAGTAACAGTTTACATACAGTGCTGCAGCCCTATGCCCTCAGCCCTTGATTAGCTGTGGTTTTGTATGGGATATGAAACAGGCAGAGGAAGGATGAACGTTCTGCTACTCGACTTGGTTAACTAAAGGATGTTCAGTCTTTAACTTTGCACTGTGCACCAGATTGGGCAATCCATGTGTGTTATTGTTAAAACCACACAAAGTACTTTCACAACTCTTCCTTGTAACTTTCCTGACTTTCCAATAACATATTTATTCACTACATTTTTGGTAGGAAGCCTTCTAGTGGGTAATAAGGGTGGCAAGGTACCATACTTATGACTAATTATTTTCAGAGGTTCTGGCTGCTTTGTCAGCAAGACCTGAGTAAAATCCTGTGGTAATTACAAACACTGGCTTTTTAGTGCATTGTTCTTGAAGTTCAACTTTCTAGAACAATCAGGCTTTTTTAGCGACATCTTTGTTTTTCCTTCTTAAGTCATGTCTTAAATCATCCCTGCCTTGCAAGCTTCTGCTCCCATCTTTGCAGCTTCCTTCTACAGTGCACAGACTGGTGTTCTGTGGTTCTGTCTCTCACTGAATTACATTTGTAGTTTCTACTAAATGCCGTTTCACTGAACTGTCCTCACAGCTGTTCCTAGCCTGGTGCTGTGGGTAGTTAGTTACTTTCTTGGCCATACATTAATCTTGCAAATAAGTGTGTGTATATACACACATATATACAAGAGACATGTATTTTTATATATGCAAAAATATTATTTTACTGGCTCTTGATGTTATTGACTAGTGTGACCTATTATCCCTTTCTCCTAAGATGAGACAAGTACTTCTGATAATTGCAAATACACAAATTCCATAATTTAATTTACAAAGACTGTAGTCTGGACAAATCCCACTGCTTATTAAACAAGTTGGGAGTGTTTTGCAGCTCCTCTGTTTGACTTTTCTTATGTGATTTTCATCTTGAAGCTAGGCCTGAGGAACTCTGCTTAGTCCTCTGTTTTGTGGCTTGTTGTGGCTGCTTGTTAGCAGCTCTCAGGGAGGGCGCTTGAGCTGGAATTGCCTGGTCCTCAGTGGCTGCAGCTCTGTGTTTCTCGTAAGTGCATGAGGTGGGGGAGGAGAGGTGCCTTGCTTTGCTTTTCTGCCACGAGCCTCTGCTCTTCCAGCTGCTCATATTTAATAACAACAAAAAGCAGGTGAGTGTCTGCTGTTCAATCCCTGCCCTTGTTGCATTGCAGAAGAGGCTGTATAAAAGCCAAAATCCTCCTCAGTTACCACAGAAGAAGGAGAGGATTAATGGAATTCATCCCGCCCTGTTTGCAGACAGGCTTAAACAAAGCCTTGCACCGCTATTATGCCAGCCAATCTGCAGCTCCTTTGTATATGCTGAGGTGGTTCTCCATCCACATTATCCTAAAATCTGAGATGCTTACGTCTTTCTGGCTGGCTTGAGGCAATCATGGAGACCCCCAATATGCATGTAGAAGCCTTCAGTACTGAATGAGTCTTTAAATTTTCAAAGAACTGTCAGCTTGTGATGTGAAGTATGTGACCGTCTTGAAAACTTTAAATGCATTAAGTACATTAGAACCTTGAAACTTACTTAATCATATAAAAGAATTGAAATTAAACATTTCACTACTGAACTACTGGAAAAGGATAGCTGGATATATGAATCCAGATCTCATAGAAGTGCTAAATCAGTGGTGAAACATTATTATCTCTGTTCCTTTTTGGTGGCCAGCTCATCCAGTACACTTAGTGCAGCAAAACTTGGCTGTCTTCTATAACCCTCTCCCTAAGTGACAGTCACTCCCCAAGAATGCAAATAGATGCATTCTCTATTTGATGCAAATAGAGATTGGAGAACATGAACCTCGAAGGTTTGGATAATGCTCGTTTGTTTAGGAGTTTGGTTACTGAAACTATCTCCTGTGCCTCTTAACATTTATTCAGTTTCAATGCTACAACTATTTCGGGCTTTTCTTAGGTCTGTGAAGACTGTAGATGCTTCCAGAATGGAAGGCTGGAAGTTAGGAGAAACGCACAGTCTGATGTGTTGCTATTTCTAGATAATGACTTGCCTCAAGTTAGGGTGTTTCTTTAGCTGAATTTAAGGTTCTGTTTGTGTAACTTTAATTTTAAAGTAGTTAAAAATGTAAGTTCTTTACTTCCGCTGGTACATCTTGAACGACTGGTGCTTCATGCTTTTTTAGAAAACGTGTGTGTATGTACAGTATATATAAACTTCACATTTACACAGCATCTGCATGTGTTGAAACAGTTTTATCAAATTACTGCTGAGCTACCCCAAATGGTAATTAATCTCTTAAGAAAATAACTGCAGTACAAATGCTAAACAAGAAGTGAACGTGTGATTGGATAGGCTGCTTGCTTGATTTGAATAGATGCATTTCCTGTTAATGAAAGTAGACAACCCACTAGATGGGATTATGCAAGAAGCAGACAGGGTCATTAATAACTTTTCTCTTTCTTCAGCCTTGAGCAGAATACAGCATTTCCCTCTTTCAGCTTAAGAGCTGGTGGTAGCTGTGCACAGCAGTGAACGGGAGGGGGTGAGAATGAACAAGGGCAGACTCTGTTCAGGGCCAAGGAACAGTGGGCACTGACTGTCTGTTCTTAACTGCCTGTAGGTCTGTGGGTGTATGGAAAGATGGAGTGGCTTGGGCAATATTTGCTCTTGGTGATCTCAAGAGAAGGCCTTTGAAGTGTTGTGGTAATGGCAGCTCCACTACATTCGTGGGAGGGGATGAGCCATTAGGGGACATTTTAAAGAGGTTCTCCTCCTCACTATCATTAATCAGAAAGCTCATCTTTTATAATTAATTATATATGCATGTACTTTCTTAGATGTTGATAGAAGTATTGCTTTTCTCCACAGAGCAGCTTCTTTTCTAGGCTGATCCTATGTTTAAATTACTTGACCTTTGTGTGTAAGTGTGTGCTTTGCTCGAGGTACAGCTTTGTGCCTGGTGGATTCAGTGTAGCATTGGACCTGGCACTTGCTGCGTGTGTCTATGTGGTGAGGAAAGCCTGGCCTTGAAACTGCAGACCTGGAATTGAAAACCAGGCTGTGTTCCTGACTATGTCACCTGGAGTCATCAAGACAGAAGAGGTTTTAGCAAAAGTGGTGTCGGTTCTCACTTAGGATGGGAACCAGCACTAGTGTTCTGCAACCCAGCTTCCTCAAACTCTTGTGTATGTGGTTTGCAGGTTACAAGCAAACCTGCAGGTTTGTCTCCCTGGGCTCTACTAGTAGGTTTGGGAAAATAAACTATTGGAGGAAAGGATTTGATGCAGAAAAGGGCGATCCAGGGCTTCGGTCATGCTCAGTTGTCAGTAGAGCAGAAATGGTGTCTGGGTGGTAAGTCAGCAGGAGGTGAACGAGCCATGCTTAGGAGAGACAAGCAAGTTTATGCAGCTGAACTGATCTGGGAAGTCTTGATGGGATGATACTCTGCTATGTGGACTCAAGAGATCACCTCTGGTCTGTGCTAACTGCAGTGTAGAACAGGGAGAGCTAATCTAATAGAGCACTAAGAAAACCCAACAGCTCCCATACCCTGTAAGTTAACCAGTATATTTGACATTTTTAATTCAACAGGTTTTCTCATCATTGGTCTACCTGAAAGAGAAAAACACAATCCTTTGGCACAAAAACACCCTGTCTCCTAATCTAAAACTGAACGTACAAATTCTCATTTGTCTGTCTTCCTGCCTCAGTGCCCACATGGTAGTGACCCATGTAACATCCAAGCTCTTGCTGCAGTATAGGACATCCGTCTGGAGTTTGATGCTGAATTGGGATCACAGGCTACAGTACTGTCTTAGGAAGAGGGATAGCAGATGAGAGAATATTTACTCTGGAATGAAAATCTTAAAACCTAGAAATGGCCATGGTACAATAGTGTTAGCTTCCTGTTTAAACAAGCCCTTCACACACTTTCTAACTCACTGCATTTTTTCTTTTTAAGTAGTGTTACTTTAGGGCAAAAGAAAGGTTTCTGAGAGGCCCCATAGAAAGGCAGCTTGAACCAGTGTTACAGTTAGTTGTGTCAGTCTGAAATTTGACTTATTCTTTTAGTTTGGTGGCTAACATGGAAAAAGTCTGCTTCAGATAGTTGTTCAGCTTGATCTTCAGGTATGGCCTGAGGACTGGAACAGAAATCACCTTAGGTTTGTGGGGAAAATAGACAGGAAATAACATCTCTAGATCTAGCTGCAAAAAAAAATATATTTGAATGGGCTTACTTAAAACAGCAGCAGAAAAAAATTATTGATTAGGTGGGGCCCTGATGTTGTAGCTCTTCAGCTGGAACATGCTATGAAACAGGGATATTCAGTATTAATGCCTAACTAGGGAATTTGCAATTTCTTGTCTTCCCTTGATATTTCACAACTGCTTTCTCTAGTATGGGGCAAACAGTTTTCTTCAATGTTCAGCTCAAAGTGTGCCATGTTTAATGGCATGTCCTTCTTGCAAGATTGTCTGCAATACACTTTTGTAAAGAGGTCAATACACTAATGTGGGATAGAAAGTAGTGGCAAGCCCTTGGTAATGCCTCTTTTGCAGGCAAGCTGTGTTTATAATATCCTGGGAGTAAGTGATATTATAATCACTAGAAAATTCGTTACACCACTTGCACAGAAGCTTCCAGATAAGACTCCAAATACAAACAGAAATGATCTACTGTAAAATGGAGAGGGAGGTATTCCAGAGGCTCTACTAATGAGGTAACATTAACAGCTGCAGTTAATATGTTCTGCCCCTTTACTACCTCCTTTTGCCTTGGTACACGGAAGTAGAAAGGAATGTGTGCCAGTCTCATACATCTTTAAATGCTGGCACCATGAAAGAGAACTTACATAAATGTATCTCACTGCATCATTAGAGCTCACTGCTGCCAAAACAGATGTGGTGGGTTGCACAATAGGTGCCATTACAGCCTCTGTAGCTGTGTCTTAGAGCTCTGACTTGTCTGTGTGGAAGTTAAGTGTTTAACTTAACTCTCCTCAATATATGAGGACATGTGGCTTCAATCATGTCACTGCCAGACTGAAACTTCAGAATATTATCCTCACTGTCAGTGCAAAGAATAGGCTCTTCTCACCCAATCTGCAGCATGCAAAGCAAAAAAGTTCATGTTGGTGCTTGTGCATTTTATGCAAAATCCCTTGAACTAAATGACTCATATTTTGGAGACTCATGCTGGAAAATGCCATCCTTCCTTCTAGCTTGTATGGGGAAGAGTCTGCAGGAGATATTGGAGGTTAAAACAACTGAGAATTGCAGTCTAAACATAGACTGATGCTTGAAAGATGTGGTCCTACTCCTCTCCTGCCATCTCCATAGAGGCTGTTTTGGGCAACTGATCTTGATGAAAGCAATTTAAGAAGGCAAATCTGTCCATTCTGGCAAATGTCTCCACTTATATTGGCTTGTAGCAGCTGGGAAGCTTTCAGCTCATTTTAGGGGAAACTGAAGAAATCACTCGTTCTTTCCACCCAGTAGTTACCGTAAGTGAAAAACCTCTGTAGAAACTAAATGTCTATTGGCAATTAGCTGCTTCCTGGCAGTGCTAAGCATTTACAACCTGTTTCTGCTTCCAGCCCTGAAGGAATTGAACTGCTTTACTCAATTGCCCTCTAAAGCTTTGCCATCCTTTTAATTTCTCTGCCAACATTGCTCAGCACTTGCAAGTTTTAGCCATCAGTGAGAATCAGAAATTTGGCACAGCTTCAAATGGCTCATTTTTTCTAGGTGTTGCTGTAGTTATTCTGATACATTGCTTCAATGTCCATTGTTTTTAATAAGGGGATTCCTCCTGACTGAGCAATTTCAGAATTGTTTAAGGAGTTTGTGTTTTACAGAGTGTTGGATGTTAATGGAAAATCAGGTGTCTGTTCAACCTGAGAAGTCCTCAACATAAGCACAAAGAGCATGTAAGAATGCTGGTGTAGCATCCCAGGAATCTATACCCTGAGCAGGAGTTGCAGGCAAACTAAAGAGCTTGCAGGTGAAGCCTGCATAGGAGGTTGCAGAAGATGGGTTATATGTTCTTGAAACAAACTTTGAAAAGCTACTGTCAGCCATTGCTGCATTATGTTCCTTATGGATGCAACATTTGTAACCTGATTCTAAACTTTTCATAGATCTTTGGAGCACTGGATTGTTTCTTTTTGTTAATTCCATTGCCATTGTGACCGTATTTTCCTACAGAATACTTGTCTCAATTGGCTTCCATTTCTCAACAGTTTGGACAGAACAAGGTGTAACACTGGAAGTTTTGACATTACTTCGAATTATTTTCTTTGCAGGCTGTTGGTGATTTCTTTTCTTCTTGGTGCTTGCAAACTATGTAGGAAAGCAGACTTAGGTAAGTAACTTACTGTCTCTTTTTTCCTAAAGTGACCTCTCACTGTGGCAGGAAGTCTCAGAAGTGCCAGGATGTAACCTACTTAGTATTTCTGTTCTGCTTTTTGTGAGTCAGCTCACATTAAAAAAGAACGTGGATGTTGGTCTCAAAGCAACTGCTTAATATGTAAGAAGTTTTCAAATATTGGGAAGTGAAGAAGGAGGACATAGGCCAGGGAAGAGATGACGGATAATGGGACTTGTGAAAACATGTCAGCAACAGAAAAATCATCAGAGGAACCTGGGTTACATAACCTTGTAGCTAAAGCTATAAGCAGCAAACTCCATTCAGGCTTTGCTACCATTAACTTAGACACATACTTCCTGAATCTTCAATTAGTCAATCATAATGAAAAATCTTGATAAACTTGTGTTTTGATGGCTTATTTGATGTGTGAACTTGACTAGATTTCCTTAGGACTTTGGGTGTAAACTGTACATATATCAGTACTAGAGATGGAAGACTTCAATTTCACAGGAATTATAACTGTTTAAATTGCTTCAAACATGGCAAAAAAAGTTTTAAATTCTACTTAATAAACAAAACTCTCAAACATATTAAGATGTGTTCTTGGAATCCCACAGCCCCTTTCTAAACAGATTTTGACAGCTTCAAGAAAATCCAACTCACTCTTTTCAGGATTGTCCCATCCTTAAACTGGGCTTGAGACATCTGTCTGAATTTAATGTATACTAAATCTGGTTCTACAAAAGGAAACTCTTGAGTCATATTGTGCACTTAGGCTAGGCACAGCTTGACCTCAATTAGCCACTTTCTGATACTTCCTTCAGGGATTCAGCAGGTTGTTTTTTGGGGGCAAGAGGTTGGGAGGAGCTGAATTTGGATTGTTGAGCAACTATATAAATTCCAGAGCTGTTGCAAGTGGAAGGTTGGTATGGTAAGGATGAGAGGGCAGGACTGGAGGCAGAGTGAGTCTGAGGCTGTCCCCAACAGCCAAAGACAAAACATGGACATAGAAAGCAGCAGCTCTTCGGATGACTTCTGTTTGGAACTAGGTAATATTTGAGGTCTACAATCTTTCTGGTAGGTCTTCTGAACTATAATCAAGATTTGCTGATGTGAAAGGGCCAGTTGCGACAAGTTGATTGAAAAAATTGGTTCTATTTAAAATAGTGTTTCCTGGTATATCCTGCATTGCCTGGCAAAGCCACTTGTGATCTGAACTTATCTTCTGTCCTAGGTGGGAAAAATAACTATACATTATGATATTTGTCCTAAAATATATGTTGTGCAGGGATGTGGTGTATTGAAGCCCAGCTTGTGTATGGTACCACATGACAAAATTTGCTGCTGGGAGTTTTGAGATGTTCTCTCTGTCTTAGTTGGTCTCTTGGGTTTAGGTTTTTATCAGGTTGGTGTTGGAAAAAATCTCCGTGTTGGATGACTTTGGTGTGAATGCCATCTCTTCGTGGCTCTTTCTGTATTTCATGTGTAGGGTCCCTCAATGTTTCTTCAGGATGTCTCTTGTCTGTCTCTCCTTAGTTGACTTTCCAAAACTGTTCTACTTCTATTCTTAAATAAACTTCATACTGACTTTTTTCAAATATTGACTTCTGTGAACAGTTAAAGTAGCTCCCTAAGGATTTGCTTTTCCATAGTGGTCACTCTACAAACTATTGAGTTTGCAAGTCCAGCAATGCCAGCTCCCCTTTCACTCTGGAATATACTCCAAATGCAAAACACAGAACAGTGAACAGTTGCTACAATGAGTCATGCTTGTGGTAATATTGAAAGGTTAAATAACAAACTCCTTTAGGAAAGGCAGGATGTCTACAGGATGTCAAAAGCCTGCAGTACTTGCAACTGAGGGAATACCACATGCAGTTCTAATCTTAAACCTGCTGGAAAGAAAGGCTCAGTCTCTCTCCAGTCTTAGAGTGGATCTAACAGCTTTCAAGCCACAAGTAAGAAAATGCACATCAAGAGGAAAAAACACCTTAATTATGGTCATAAAAATGACAGTCAAGCATGGTTTTATCTCTGTTCTATGGTGTTTCCTCTTGCTAGGGAGAATACATTGGTGAGTTGGATTATTTTATTTTCCTGGAATGATGAAATTTAAATGGCAGCAAATAGCTCCTGTGGTGTCTCAACCTGTTTTCCTTTTAAGGGAGGGAGACCATGACTAAGCCCAAAGACTGAGTCTTGTATATGGGCTATAAAAAGTTCTGACAATCACAGAGACTCTACTTGTGCATTCATACCTTCGGTGCATGTCTCCATACATTTTGGAGAGAGATGGGTGAGTGGGTATAGACCTTCTTAAATTTCATCAGTATTGCTCATCTGTAGTCACATTTTAAAGTTTCACTTGAGAGGTATTTTTCTGAGGATTCTGAAAAACTTTTGTCTACTAATGGTTCATCTAATTTTGCTGAACTAGAACAAAGAAATGACAGACCAGACTGTTCCTGCCCTTAGCCAGTTAATTTTATGGCTTGTTTTTTTCTCCAAGGAAAAGCTTAAGTTCTCTTTCCAGCATCCCTGACTTCAGTAAAGTCTGCTAGGGAGCAGAAAACTGATTCTATGCATGCCTCTTGTCCCCTGCTAGCTGCTCCATATTTAAAGCTGGTATATTTTCCATTATGTGTTTTGTGGTCAGTTTTTTTGGTGTGTGGGTTTGGTTTGAGTGTTGTTACTGTTTTTGTTTTTTTCTGGAGACTGTTATTTTCCCTAGTGGGAAATAACTGTCATGTAGGTTAGTTTCACTGCTCGCTCTCAGCAACTGTGTCCTTTGTAGCTGTGGTGTTGACTTGTCTCCTTTTACCAAACGGCATGGGCAATTGCTGACTGCTTCCCAAACTTCTTATCCAAGTGTAATCTAAAAAATTTGTGTTTGGTGATGAGTATCCCTGTGTTTACCAAGGTAAACTTTGCTTCAGGTGGTTAAATAGATTGCCTTGTGCTGCCTTTACTTTCAGTCCTCTGCTTTTAAGTTTATCATGATGGCAGTGAACAACCCGACTGTCTTGTATCTTCAGACCCGTTCCTTCAAAAGAAACTACCAAATGTTGGGCTTTCTACAACACTCCAGCTTGTCTGCATCCCTGTGCTTCATCTGAAAGAAGAGTAAGCTTTGCAATAGTGTCCTATTGTAAAGTTGCTGAGTTTATAACTCTGAGGTGCATTGTTTAACTTCATGTTTCCAAAATAAAAAGGGTTTAAACTGATACTATAAAAAGCGCTGACTGACCTTGATTCACCGAACTGCCCATGCAGCTTTTCTGTTATGCATTACAACCTGCAATCCTCAGATACACCAATGCATTGGTTTCAATTTTGAGCAGCTGCTCCCCTTCCTGGAGCACCACAAAATTGCCGCAGGTTCTCTTATCGCTGTATGCTCTGTTATGTCCTCTCCTGCTATTGAGTTGCAAGACTTCAGATGGCTAAAGCAGTCTCAAAACATTTGTGCTACACATAACTTCTGACTTGAAAGTGATACTTCGTGTTTTCTTGCTTCAGGGGTTGTTTCTGTGCAACAAGTGCTTAGTTTGCGGGATGTCATTCCTTACAGTTCTAGTCCTACATTTCTTGCTTGACAGCTATTTTTGGCTTTTTATGGGATGAACAAGCAGTTGCTACTTCAGGCTGTTCTTGCTAATTATATAGCAGAGACAACTCCGGCTACAAAGGCAAGAAGGCTGGACTTGCGTGGCTTTTTGTGCTTTGGATTCTTTACTTAAACCTTAGCTGGTGGCAGAGACAGTAGCACTGAAGTGTGAGCTGTGCGGTGTTGAGAGGTGTACCTGTGGCAGGGTACCTAACGAGAGAGCCAGTCCGTGTGCCAGTCCTTGTGTCCGTGTGCCAGTCCTTGTGTCCGTGTGTCCGCCCGTGTGTCGGTCCGTGTGTCTGTGTGTCGGTCCGTGTGTCTGTGTGTGTGTCCGTGTGTCTGTGTCTGTCCGTGTGTCTCTGTGTCGGTCCGTATGTCTGTGTGTCTGTCCGTGTGTCTCTGTGTCGGTCCGTGTGTCCGTGTGTCGGTCCGTGTGTCACTGTGTCGGTCCGTGTGTCTGTGTGTGTGCCCGTGTGTCGGTCCGTGTGTCGGTCCGTGTGTCTCTGTGTCGGTCCGTGTGTCTGTGTGTGTGTCCGTGTGTCTGTGTCTGTCCGTGTGTCTCTGTGTCGGTCCGT